>CM060250.1:101857451-102117451 GCA_030684275.1 Acipenser oxyrinchus oxyrinchus | reverse complement strand
TCTGCTAATAAATAATAATAATAATAATAATAATACTGCTGTTGCTTCTGAGGTCCTGGCCTCCCAGCTACTCTGGGTCGTTGTGACAGTCCAGGCTGAGCACAGCCTTCACAGGCAATGTCTTTCAGTTGAGGTGTTCCTCCCTGTCACAGTCAGATATTAATGAATCAAACAGTAGTCCATGAAGAAGAGCATTATATAGCTGGCACTTTGTATCACTGTCACTGCCATTGTATCATGTTCAAGTTGGGAAACATGTAAGCCTCTTCCTTCTAACACAGATTCCTACTAATTAAGGTTACAAATTAGCTGTCTAAATAATGTAGTGCGTATGAGAAACATGCAATTAAATTAAATGTATTGGCACACTATTTATGCTGATTTTCATTTTAAGGCACTAAATACCCAAACTGTGTTACCCATCCAAATATTCATTCTAACTCCATTGATACAAGCAACAGTGTTAGCGAGTGAGTGTGACTGTACAGTGACATTTCAAAGACATGAATCACAGCTGGTTATCATTGCAGCACAAGCACTGTGAACAGTAAATATTGGTTTTAATAGTACATCAACAGATTATCATCAAATCATAATCTTTTCTGTTTTGTTTCTGTTTCGTTTATCAGTCAACATGCTTTCTGGCTGTAGAAAACAATTCGTTTGACTATTTTCTTTTTAGCAGGACTGCTTTGGTACTGACTTCAAACCCTTTTTTCTTTCCTAATCAAGAACAATTTGCCAACCATCTGGACAAATGGGCATCCAGATCCAGGCTCCTCATTTTAGATGGGCATCTGGTCCACATTACTCAAGGTCCACATCCCCCACTCCATAGATGCCTGGATGAGCATTGCATATATTATAGAGAACCATGAGGAAGAATAAATAGCACTAAGTGCATGTAAATATCAATCGAGGTTATGTATGATACAGGGTCTCCAGCAATCCTGAAATTTCACAGAATGCATCTTAATGTTAGATTTACAATAATTACTTTATTTACATTCTCCCTGCATCTAGAACCACACACACACACACATATATATAAATAAATATATATATATATATATACAGTACTGTGCAAAAGTTTTAGGCAGGTGTGAAAAAATGCTGTAAAGTAAGAATGCTTTCAAAAATAGACATGTTAATAGATTATATTTATCAATTAACTAAATGCAAAGTGAGTGAACAGAAGAAAAATCTAAATCAAATCCATATTTGGTGTGACAACCCTTTGCCTTCAAAACAGCATCAATTCTTCTAGGTACACTTGCACAAAGTCAGGGTTTTTGTAGGCATATAGTCAGGTGTATGATTAAACAATTATACCAAACAGGTGCTAATGATCATCAATTCAATATGTAGGTTGAAACACAATCATTAACTGAAACAGAAACAGCTGTGTAGGAGGAATAAAACTGGGTGAGGAACAGCCAAACTCAGCTAACAAGGTGAGGTTGCTGAAGACAGTTTACTGTCAAAGTCATACACCATGGCAAGACTGAGCACAGCAACAAGACACAAGGTAGTTATACTGCATCAGCAAGGTCTCTCCCAGGCAGAAATTTCAAGGCAGACAGGGTTTTCAGATGTGCTGTCCAAGCTCTTTTGAAGAAGCACAAAGAAACTGGCAACGTTGAGGACCGTAGACGCAGTGGTCGGCCAAGAAACTTACTGCAGCAGATGAAAGACACATCATGCTTACTTCCCTTCACCAATCGGAAGATGTCCAGCAGTGCCATCAGCTCAGAACTGGCAGAAAACAGTGGGACCTGGTACACCCATCTGCTGTCCGGAGAAGTCTGGTCAGAAGTGGCCTTCATGGAAGACTTGCGGCCAAAAAGCCATACCTCCGGCGTGGAAACAAGGCCAGCGACTCAACTATGCACGAAAACACAGGAACTGGGGTGCAGAAAAAATGGCAGCAGGTGCTCTGGACTGATGAGTCAAAATTTGAAATATTTGGCTGTAGCAGAAGGCAGTTTGTTCACGAAGGGCTGGAAGCGTACACGAATGAGTGTCTGCAGGCAACAGTGAAGCATGGTGGAGGTTCCTTGCAAGTTTGGGGCTGCATTTCTGCAAATGGAGTTGGGGATTTGGTCAGAATTAATGGTCTCCTCAATGCTGAGAAGTACAGGCAGATACTTATCCATCATGCAATACCATCAGGAGGCATCTGATTGGCCCCAAATTTATTCTGCAGCATGACAACGACCCCAAACATACAGCGAAAGTCATTAAGAACTATCTTCAGCGTAAAGAAGAACAAGGAGTCCTGGAAGTGATGGTATGGCCCCACAGAGCCCTGATCTCAACATCATCGAGTCTGTCTGGGATTACATGAAGAGATAAGCAACTGAGGCTGCCTAAATCCACAGAAAAACTGTGGTTAGTTCTCCAAGATGTTTGGGCCAACCTACCTGCCGAGTTCCTTCAAAAACTGTGTGCAAGTGTACCTAGAAGAATTGATGCTTGTTGCTGTTTTGAAGGCAAAGGGTGGTCACACCAAATATTGATTTGATTTAGATTTTATTCTGTTCACTCACTTTGCATTTAGTTAATTGATAAATATAATCTATTAACATGTCTATTTTTGCAAGCATTCTTACTTTACAGCATTTTTTCACACCTGCCTAAAACTTTTGCACAGTACTGTATATATATATATATATATATATATATATATATATATATATATACTGTATATATATATATATATATATATATATATATATATATATATATATATATATATACTGTATGTATATATATATATATATATATATATATATATATATATATATATACAGGTGCACTCCATTTATAATGGATCCTGTTAGAACGCATTTCCATTTACAACGTATTGAGGAGGCATGTCCCTGCCAAACAACATGGGTTTTAATGGGGAATTACTCTGGTTAAAACAGACTTGTTTACAATGTATATACTGTTTAATACGTACAGTTTTCCTGTTCCACAGGCAGATGTTTTGCATTTAATATGTACAATTTTCATGTTCCACAGGCAGGTTCTGTGTGTTTAATACACACAGTTTAATACATACAGTAGTGTTTTATTGGGTACAGTTGCCCTCTTCCACAGGCAGATATTTTGGGCAATGAGGTACATCTGGGCAGGGGTGTAGTGCTGGAGCGCCGCCCCCCCCCGACTTCGCTTGGGCAGGGAGAGCACCGCTTCATACTTCACGTGTAGAATATTGAACTGTTTTGTGAATAATGTAGAGGTGAAGGGAACCTGTATTATCGCTGTGCTAAGTGTCAGCATTTTACAATTTGATGTAATAATTAGAACAGTTCTTATTTTTAGACCCATATATAAGACATTAAGTAGATAATATAAGCTAAACATTTATTTAAAAGATAAAACTCAATCGCAACAAACAAATAAAGGGTACCTTTGGCCTTACACATCTTTTTTTTGCAAATGGATGCACTTCTGTTTCAAAACCACAGTCTCATTCGCTGTTAAGCGACTGCAATCGGACAGTGAGATGAGCTGATTCTGGACCAAACCATTCAATATAGGAGGAGGGAGTGGGGGAGTGTTACGCGTAGGATTAATAATAATAATGACGGCGTTTTAATCATGTGTGTATCAGTGTATGAAACTGGTTGTGAAAATATGTACTTTTATTCTTCTATGTTTTTGTTGGCACAGCCACTGTACAGTTTACTCACAGGGGTGTGTTTTGTACAAATAATAAGCTACCGTTCTTTGGCAGTTAAGCTTGCTTTATATTTAAGGTACTTATATTTGCAGTTGCATACAGCATTTTTAATTGAGGTTCACTGCGTACTTTGTTTATAAAGTACTGATTTCCATTGTCCCTTGGAATCTGTTATAAGTGGAGTGCACCTGCATATATATATATATATATATATATATATATATATATATCAGAAACAAAACACATTGGAAATGTGAAAAAGTTGTTACTTCTAACTTGGCTTGTGTTTTTGATGCAAGTTCAATCCGCTTTTATTGTGCCTGAAAAACACAAACCAAGTTAGTAGAAACAACTGGGGCAACCTTGACCCCCACCGCTTTTACAGTTGTACCTATTTATTTGGTGCTGGCCAAGGTTGCCCCAGTTGTTTCTTCCAACTTAGCTTGTGTTTTTGATACAAGTTAGAAGAAACAATCTTCCTTGGCAACCTTGGTCCCCGTCGGTTTTACTTTGTGCCTATTTGCTTTGTGCTGAGCAAGGTTGCCTCAATGATTTCTTGAAACTTGGGTTGTGTTTTTGATATCTCCACTTTAAATGGCTGGGCACTTTTGATAACTTGGTGTTTTTTCACATTTCCAGTGTGTTTTTATTCATCTCTTTTATGATATGACGTCTTTCATAGGTAATAACACACACAGATTACGGGCATAGCAAAGTTGTTCAACCTATATTTAGGCAATGTATTGCCGTTTGAATAGGGTAAATGTAAATAGTAGGGTTAAGATGTGAATCTGAGTAGTGTAGCGGTTATGTAGCTGGAGTGAAAGTATGACTAGTTATGGTTCAAATCCTGCCTTTATATATACGCCAAAATTACTATTAAAAAAAGAAGCTCTTAAAGATAGACAATTATTAATATATTAATATATTTATATATTCTGTCTAATAATAGCGAATAGCAGGTGGGATGGCAGAACAGTCTTCTTCATTTAAAGATGTATCAATCACAGGCCTGTACTCATATATATATATATATATATATATATATATATATATATATATATATATATATATATATATATATATATGTGTGTGTGTGTGTGTGTGTGTGTGTGTGTGTGTGTATCCAATAAGGCCCAGCAGGGTGTCCGTATGCTTTGAATATATGGACGCCTTGGGCCCTTGTGAGTCACAAGACCCTGAAGGGCCTTATTGCATTTACAGTGCCTATAGAAAGTCTACACCCCCTTGAACTTTTTTCACATTTTGTTGTGTCACTGCCTCAGAGTTTCATGCATTTAAATGAGGATATTTTCCACTTATCTACACACCACACTCCACACTGTTAAGGGGAAAAAGTTTTTATTGAGAAAAAATTATATATTAAAAATACAAAACTGAAAGTCTGTTGGGACCAACTTTGCACACCTAGATTTGACAATATTTGACCATTCTTCTTTAAAAAACTGTTCAAGCTCTGTCAAGTTCCTTGGGGAGCGTCGATGGACAGCAATCTTCAAGTCATGCCCAAATTTTCGATTGGATTTAGGTCTGGGCTCTGACTGGGCCACTCAAGGACATTTACCTTTTTGTTCCTTAGCTATTTCAGTGTAGCTTTGGCTGTGTGCTTTGAGGCAGGTTTTCCTCAAGGACTGCTCTGTACTTTGCTCCATTCATTTCCTCCTTCTATTCTGACAACTGCCCCAGTCCCTGCCGATGAGAAACATCCCCATAACATGATCCTGCCTCCACTATGCTTGACAGTAGGGATGGTGTTCTTTGGGTGATGTGCTGTGTTGGGTTTGCGCCAAACATAACGCTTTGCATTTAGGCCAAAAAGTTTTAGTTTTAGTTTCGTCAAACCACAAAACTTTTTGCCACATGGCTACAGAATCTCCTGAGTGTTTCTTTTGCATACTTCAAACGGGATTCAGGGTGGGCTTTCTTGAGTAATGGCTTCCTTCTTGCCACCCTATCATACAGGCCAGATTTGGAGTGCTTGGGATATTGTTGTCACATGCACACTTTGACCAGTCTTGGCCATAAAAGCCTCTTGCAAAGTTGCCATTGGCCTCTTGGTAGCCTCTCTGATCAGTCTCCTTCTTGCTCGGTCATCCAGTTTGGAGCGACGGCCTGATCTAGGCAGGATCTTGGTGGTGCCATACTCCTTACACTTAATAATCGTCTTGACCGTACTCCAAGGGATATTCAAGGCCTTTGATATTTTTTATACCCATCCCCTGATGGGAATGATCTGTGCCTTTCAACAACTTTGTCCTGGAGTTTTTTTTAAAGCACCTTGGTGCTCATTGTTGAGTCTTTGCTTTGAAATGCACTACCCAGCAGAGGGAACCTACAGGAACTGCTGAATTTATCCTGAAATCATGTGAATCACTACAATTTAACACAGGTGGAGGCCACATAACTTGGTGTGCGATTTTGAAGGTGATTTGTTACACCTGAGCTAATTTAGGATTGCTATTACAAGTGAGGTGGAAACTTATCCAGTTTTTTTTTAAAATTAATTTTCTACAAATTTCTAGAATATTTTTTTCACTTGGAAGTTGTGGGGTAGGACGTGTAGATAAATGAAAAAAAAATAATTCCAGGCTATTAGACAACAAAAGGTGAACATTTTGAAAGTAGGTGTAGACTTTCTATAGTTACTGTATAATCCAGGTCAAACAATGGATTTGAAAAAAAAAGCAGAAGTAATTTGTAGGGCAAAAAGGGACCTCAAAAGAAGTCCTATTCATAACTTTGAACTACACACTGTGTTAAGCTGAGTAAATTGATTTAATTGAAATATGCAAAAATGAATATTTATTTTTGATGTGTTGAATTGGATATTGCCATTGGAAAGATCCACCAGGGGGCGGAGTTGAGACGACACTGTGAGACGACACTGAACTATTTTTTTTTCTGGGAGTGCAAGATGCTGTTTCAGCAGAATGGGAGTAAAAAATTATAATAATAATAATAATGACTTGGGTTTCAGTCATTTTTCAAGGTCTGTGTTGGTGAGGGGTGGATAATGTGCAGAAGTGACTTTTTGTGTTTTTCTGTAGCATTTACAAATCGGCATGTCTACTCACTCCTGTTGGGATGTTTTTGCTGGTAATTGGTCACTCAGTTTTATAGTTACTGTACATCTGTAACTGTAAACAAGATGGCTACTGGTACTTTAAATTCTGTGAGGCAGCGCAGTGATTTCGAATATGTGACAAGGCTCCAACTGTCCAGTATACGGACAGCTGGAACCTTGCTCGACCAATCACATTGCTAGTTTCACGTTCCTTTGCCAGCCCTGGATTATAAATATTTTCAAATACATGTATAATTAATTCAATCTTTATCTTCATAAAGTATCTTGCTAGAGTATTAAAATGAAACATTCATTGTCATTGTCTACACCATTATCTCTACTATACCAAAAATAATACTCTATTATTTTTATTATTTTCTCCCCAATTTGGAAATTGCCAATTATTTTTCGGCTCACTGCTACCACCCCTGCACCAAATCGGGAGGGCAAAGACGAACACATGCTGTCCCCCAAAGCCTGTGCCGTCAGCCGACCGTTTTTCACCTACGGACTCACCATGCAGCCACCCAAGGGCTACAGCGTCGGAGGACAACGCAGCTCTTGGGCAGCTTACAGGCAAGCCCGCAGGCACCTGGCCAGACTACAGGGGTCGCTGGTGCGCGGTGAGTCGAGGACACCCTGGCCGACCTAACCATCCCTCCCCCGTGCGGCGCTCGACCAATTGAGCGCCGCCTCCTGGAAGCTCCCATCCTCAGTCGGCAAAGGAATAGCCTGGACTCGAACTCACGATGTCCAGACTATAGAGCACATCCTGCACTCCACGTGGAGCGCCTTTACTAGATGCGCCACTTGGGATCCACCTACTATACCACTCTTTTATATGCTCTTTGCCCTTTCTATGCATTTTCTTTTTTATGTATTGTTTGATGTTCTGATCCTATGTTGCATTAGGCAGATCCTTCATACAATATCTTTATACAATACCCTACCAGTTAATACAGTGGTGTCTCTGTTTCACCCGCTTCTTTGTTCTTTCTAATACGTGTTCTTGTCTTTTTTCTAATGTTTTCTTCGCTCTGTTGATATTTCATGTTTGTCCACACAATCTGTCTCCTTTTCAGTCTTCTGTTTAGTTGCCATCTGTCTTTTCCTATTTCTTCTGTCTCTAGTCTCCTGCTTTTCCATTTTTAGATTTGTATCCACTGACCCATGCGCCATGCTCTGGTTTTAGTCCCTTAAAAGCTGCTTCAAAATAATTCCAATTGATATTGATCATTCCAATTGGTTATGACTTATAAAAGGGGCCTATTCTGTAACAGAAAGACATGTGCTGGTAGTCTTTACTCTTACCAATATAATTACTGTGAACCTGCACCAGGGTTTTGTATACCAGCTGGTTATCCAGTAAGAAACCAGTAAATGGATGTTCCAGTTTACAATGCTTACTGGTCACCAGCTCACCAGCAGTTGTTGTCATTTTTGGAAGGGATATATTGACAAGGAATACACCACAGTTTAAATCAAGATGTTTTTATAAAAAAAACAGAATTTGGAAGCACTAAGCATTACAGATATTATAGTTAAGTGCCCTGCACTGCATCCATGATGTACTTTGAGCATCCTCAAAGAATAAACAGCTCTTACTGCACAGTCAAGAATCATCATCACTAGAGGCTTGTGTACATTGTAGACCACAGAACAAATGTATTAATTGGTGCAATGCAAATGTTGGAAGGATAACTGAGGATTTTTTTCTCTTCAGCACTTTCCAAGGCAAATAACACAGAGCTCTTTGTCAAGTTGATGACATTGAGTTGCTGGATGATGCTGTGTATCCAAATGTCATGTATTTTTAAAAAAAAAAAAGTTATATTGTAATGAATTTTCTAGTTCTAAAGATAACCTTAAAATATGTTAGAAGCATGCATGATGAAGCAACGGTGTTAGAAGCATGCATGATGAAGCAGTGATGTTCGAAGCATGCATGATGAAGCAGTGATGTTCGAAGCATGCATGATGAAGCAGTGATGTTAGAAGCATGCATGAGGAAGCAGCGGTGTTAGAAGCATGCATGATGAAGCAGTGGTGTTATAATCATGTCATCAGGAAGCAGTGATGTTCGAAGCATGCATGATGAAGCAGTGGTGTTAGAAGGATGCATGATGAAGCAGCGGTGTTAGAAGCATGTCATGAGGAAGCAGCGGTGTTAGAAGCATGCATGAAGCAGTGGTGTTAGAAGCATGTATGATGAAGCAATGGTGTTAGAAGTATGTCATCAGGAAGCAGTGGTGTTAGAAGCATGCATGATGAAGCAGTGGTGTTAGAAGCATGCATGAGGAAGCAGCGGTGTTAGAAGCATGCATGTGTTAGAAGCATGTCATGAGGAAGCAGCGGTGTGTGAAGCATGCATGAGGAAGCAGTGGTGTTAGAAGCATGCTTGAGGAAGCAGCGGTGTTAGAAGCATGCATGAGGAAGCAGTGGTGTTAGAACAGGTGTCATTTATTAGTGTCATCTCTCAGCCATGGTTTATTTGCTGTTCTGTTATTGATTAAAAACAAAAACAAAAAAACCATGCTAAATAATTATACCACATGACTAACAAATAAAATACTCTCTTGAACAAAAATGCCATTGTATTTTCTGGCTACTGTATTTTAAACTTATCTCCCTAAAAACTCCTCCCCATCTTCTATTGCATCATTTTTTTTAAATTTTTCTTTCAGTGAGTTTGATTTCATTAAGTTGCCCCCCCCATGCTGGGATGTCAAGCCAGCAAAGCTGTGAACTTGTTTGATATTCTAAAAGGCATTTTGAATGTCTGTGTTGTGTGAAACTTTCCCATAACTGACAAGCTGTGGGATTTAAAAATGTTACTAGAACAGAAGCCAGTTGTTTGTTTGTTGGTTAAATTCAGTACACTGCTGAGAATAAGCAAGGTTAGGCCAAGAGTTAGAAATGTGTATTCCAGCCCAGCAACAGACTTACAGTGGGGCCTTTGATAAGTTTTTACAACCAAACACTACACTAGACAACTTTATAATCTTGGAGTTCATGTACAGCCTACTAAACACACTATAATATACAGTATGATTGTAAAATATTGCAAACCATCAATTTCCTGGCTCAACTGAGAAAAAAAATAAGGTTTCTGAAAATACAGTACAAAGCATTTGATACTCTCAGCTCCAGAACTAAAACTGACACACAGCTGCACCACCCTTTTCAATATTCAGAATGCAGATTTTATCTAACTGCAAAGATTTACCCCAGCTTCTGTTTCTTCCTGTTTGTATCAAACTTTTTCAATACTTTTAGCATATATAATGAGTAACTCACCAGTTCTGTCCCTGGTCACAGTTATGATATGATTTAACAGAATTTATCTTGCAATAAACGTCCTGTGTGGAATGCCTGTTGTACAACTATTTTCACAAACATATAATTAAAACGTAACTCTTTTGTGTTTGCATATGCTATGACGGGTGATCTAGAAAAACATTTGTGAGCAACTTGGCTACTTCCAGGTCTTTGTGAATGTACAGTAAAGACCCCTGTTGGCATGTATTGCCTATATTCCTTGATAGCAGACATGCCTCTTGTAGACTGTGCTACATGAAATTCAGTCCCAGAATGCATATGTACAACTATAGTCCTGAAAACTGATAACAAATATATTTGTCTGAAGGTTCATGTTTATTTCATTTATATCTAGTGTAGAATTTATTTTCTCCAAGAAAGCGGTCAGGGAACTATAATTTAAAAACAAGATTTTTTTTTTGTTTGGCTTGACTGTTTGTAATAAAGAATACACTTTTAGCATGACTTGGCAGCAAATACTGTATACTTATCATATGAATGTTCAAAGGGCCTATTGACAAAACGGGCGCCGCCAACACACAACTTGATTAGCACCTGCTGGCAGTCCCCATTCTGATCCTGGCATCGTACATGTTCACCTGCTGGCAGTCCCCATTCTGACCCTGGTCATTGTACATGTTCACCTGCTGGCAGTCCCCATTCTGACCCTGGCATCGTACATGTTCACCTGCTGGCAGTCCCCATTCTGACCCTGGTCATCGTACATGTTCACCTGCTGGCAGTCCCCATTCTGACCCTGGCATCGTACATGTTCACCTGCTGGCAGTCCCCATTCTGACCCTGGTCATCGTACATGTTCACCTGCTGGCAGTCCCCATTCTGACCCTGGTCATCGTACATGTTCACCTGCTGGCAGTCCCCATTCTGACCCTGGCATCGTACATGTTCACCTGCTGGCAGTCCCCATTCTGACCCTGGTCATCGTACATGTTCACCTGCTGGCAGTCCCCATTCTGACCCTGGTCATCGTGATGAGTGACAGCTCAGACTACACAGTTGAAGCACTTTGTTGCCAATGTTTGCAGCACGGGAACCCCACCCCCAAAAAAACTGGAGAAAAATGTAGCAGTTCTCCAGGGCAACATGCTGTTCCAGGTCTTATAGGTTAGAGCCATCAGATGATTAACAGATACTTACTATCCTTCCTGACCATGTCTTGTCGTGATGACGCACCACTTTGGCCATATGCACCACCTCTGGGACCTTAGACATGTATACTGTAAGTTGTATGTACATTTATATAATGAACACATTTTCTGCTTTGCCAGTTTAAAGGACTACTTACTTTATAACCTGTAAATTAGCTTGTTTTTTCAAAAGCTGCAAACCTGCAAATAATCAAATTGTACTTAGTTGGAGTAGAGCACAGCTCAGCTCACAGCTTTTGCAAGGAACATAACTTTGTTTTATTTGTTATCAAATGAATAAAAGAAAGAAGACAGAACCAGATAGATACTGTGTATTCTGATCACGTTGCTGTGGTAATTTTACATTCTCATCTTCTACACCAGATCCAGATAGATACTGTGTATTGTGATCATGAGGCTGCGGTAATTTTACATTCTCATCTTCTACACCAGATCCAGATAGATACTGTGTATTGTGATCATGAGGCTGCGGTAATTTTACATTCTCATCTTCTACACCAGATCCAGGTAGATACTATGTATTCTGATCACATTGCTGTGGTAATTTTACATTCTCATCTTCTACACCAGATCCAGATAGATACTGTGTATTCTGATCATGAGGCTGCGGTAATTTTACATTCTCATCTTCTACACCAGATCCAGATAGATACTGTGTATTCTGATCATGAGGCTGCGGTAATTTTACATTCTCATCTTCTACACCAGATCCAGGTAGATACTATGTATTCTGATCACATTGCTGTGGTAATTTTACATTCTCATCTTCTACACCAGATCCAGATAGATAATGTGTATTCTGATCATGAGGCTGCGGTAATTTTACATTCTCATCTTCTACACCAGATCCAGATAGATACTATGTATTCTGATCATGAGGCTGCGGTAATTTTACATTCTCATCTTCTACACCAGATCCAGATAGATACTGTGTATTCTGATCACGTTGCTGCAGTAATTTTACATTCTCATCTTCTACACTGCCAGGCAGTGTGTTTTCCTCATTTTGGTGATTAATTGCTATGAATGTTTCCACCTCCAAAGCTTGTGCTACACTACATTCCAAAGACTTCAAATGGATGTGTCTGCCTTAGCTAGAGACAATGCTGATATACCACAACACTCTGATGATGGGAGTCAGGCATGTGTAGGGCTAAGTAGAACCGAACACAGTTAATTAATTTAGAAAATAATGTTACATTGTAATTCAAGACTAAATCCGATACAACTATTGGTTAACCCTTTACTGACATCAATGAACTTGCCATGTCTTAAGAAACCCCATGTAGGAATGCTCAGAAAGACAAGACAAACCTTCACATTGAGCTGCTGCAGCTGTCTATGTACAGCTGACAATATCACCAGTACTAACTGTTCTCTGCAATATTTCTTTGTTTAGTTTGTTTTTTACATGTACTGGAGATTAAATCATGAAAAAGGGTTACAATAAACCAGACTTGTAGGGCTCTAGTCCAGGACTCGGACTCGAGTCACATTTTTTGTGACTCAGACCCGACCTTGTGTGACTTGGACTCAGACTCGGACTCGGACAAGTAATATTTCAGTTACTAGGAAAATGTGCACAATAAAAAAAAAACACCCAACAAAACATTATCCAATTACTGGTTAGCACTGTTATCTTTGCAGCCAACCATAGGAAGAATAAGAAATTGGAAGCAAGTTAGGTTGTAGCGTAAACACCCCCCCCCCCCCAATTCCAACTGTAACCATCGCAGACCAAGTTTTTTTTTCTTTTCTCTTTTGCATGAAGTTTTCTAAGGAATAAATAATGTCAGCATGGTAAACAAGTAAGTAATTATTTGGCTTTTAATGAGCCTTTTTCTTTACTACTTTAAACCGTGTTCTAAGTTTTTTAAGCACTACAGAAATACATTTCTAAAACTGCATTCTTGAAAAATACGTAATTTGATTTTGCTGAGCTCCCTGAATCTCTGGAATATAATGTATTTGTTTGCACTGAAAACAATAGAACATTGGTCACCTTAATAATTTTGAGTTTACTGAAAACAAAAATGGATATAAAAGAGAATAATCATATAAATTATTATCATACTTTTAGAGCTTCTTTATTCATATCAGAAAGTCGCTGTGTGATTAAATATTCTGTGCTTTGCTTCTAATCTCCACTCGTTTCCAGCGCACACCATCACTGTTTGCAAGCAACGTCAATGAATTCATCTGGCAAATTCAGTGTAAAAATAGGCACAAATCGAAAATTGCCTACCATTAAACAAAATAATGTATTATGGATGCAGGAAAAACACATTAACAATACGCTGTGCAGCGTCAACCTAGAAATCTGTCTGTGTGAACTTTATGCTTTTGTTCCATTATGAACCTACACAAAGGGGAAATACATACATATAATATGTTTTTGTGTAAAAGAGAAAAGATTAAAAAATACATGATCTGAAATCAAATGAACTGAAGCACAGCCTCGTAAATGCCTCGTTGTATTACAGACTTAATAAAAGTGCAAATGCAATGAAAGTGAAACATAACGTTTCTGTTTTATAAAAACAAATAATACAAATAATACTAAATTTAATATTTAAGAACACAGTATATATATAGTTCTGGCAATGTCTAAATGAGATTGGCAGATTTTACCCTAATTGAAGTCAAAGTAGATGCTATAGTCAGAGGTAAAAGTAACTTTAATTTCTACCAGTGTAGTGTTATTTTCAGGTACGTGTTAAAAAATGGTACTCAGCACCCTGCGCTTGCTCGCGCATGCCCAAACAACTTCCACTAAGAAAGCAGGGAAGCACCCATTCAAATCTGGTGCATTATGCTGTTTCTGGTCTTTTACATATGTTTTTAATGTAATTTATCATATTTTCCAGTCTTATGAAAATAGTATGCAAATATTTATCATATGCAATACATTGGGTCTTGTACATTTTTTTTTACTTGTGCAACTTTGCGGTTTTTGACAATAGGAAAACACCCATCAGATCGCAATTGATTGCACTTGTACCAGAATCTGACACCGTGCCACTTTCTGACATTGCACGAGTCAAGTTTTGGTGCGCGTACCACATTCTGACGATGTACCACTTTCTAACACTACACCGGCTCTATAGTCCAGATCACGGCTTCTATCAAAGTGAAAAACAACGTCCACAAACTTGAACTTGAAACTTATCTATAAACTTCAGGTACATTCAAACAGTATTCCAATTCCAATACCATAAGAAAAGCTGATAGTGACAAACAAACTGAACACTGCATGTAAATAGAATAATCTAGCTAGAAAAAATAAATCAAAATCTTCTTTTTTGTATTTTTATTTCTTATTATTTGTGCATTTTTCTTGAGGAATATCAAACAAAGTCCGTTAGGTAAACTGTATCCCCACGACTACCACTAGCTTAATGAAAATAGATTTGAGGTTGTTTCAAGGACTCAGACTCGGGACTCGACTACTTTATACTCGGACTCGTTTCTTTATTTATTTGGGAAATTCTTGTATAGTGGTTTATGTATTTTAGTTGTCATTGTTGGTTCACTATTGAAATACTACTGAAATATCTGATAATTCTGGTCTTGTCTATTGTTTTGTAATCAGTGTTAAGTTGTACAATGTACAGTATGCTGGTGTAGCAGGGCAGGGCCCTGCCTGTAAATAATGTTGTTGTGGGGTGATTTGGTGGTGGTTGGCAGGGATGGGGTTAATTTCCTATCCCTGCCAAAATACATGTGAGAATGTGGCTGGAGCTAATTGAATCATTGATAATTAGGCTCCAGCCACATGCTATAAAAAGAGAAAATCCTTTGTTTGGTGGTGGGAGTTGGTGAGTGAACAGTTTGGTGGTGTGTTGTTAAGGGTTCAAGTTTCAGTGAAGGCTCTGCCCAGCCTGAACAGTTTTGTTTTTGTTTAACTGTTTTATTTTTGCTCTGTGAGCAGTGTTTTGTTTGACTTTTGATTTTCCTTTTGTTTATTAAAAGCGCAGAAGCGCGTTAACTGCAGTTTCCTTGTCTCTGAGTCTCTTTGCCTGCCGAATACCATCAGGGCCCATAGCGCTACCCTGTCACATATGGTGTCAGAAGTGGGATAGCGCCCCTAGAGACTCAGAGCGGGACTGTAGTTTAAAAAAAAAAAAAAAAAATGGGAAAGAAGCAGCGGCAGAAGCAGCAGCTGGGCTGGTCACAAGCCCCACCGTGCATCTGGCAAGGTGGACGTCTGCCTGACCTGCTTGAGGGGGAGGAGTGGTGTTTTGAAGTTGGTGAGGTCGGGCATGTGTCGCCCGACTACTACCACTCCCCACCTCAGGAAGAAGAGGTGGAACCAGAGCCACAGCCACAGGAAGAGGATGGCTGGGAAGCCCTCCTCCACAGCATGGGCGTACAGTATTGTTGCTGCATCTGTGGGGAGTGGGGTCATTTCCCAGCTAACTGCCCCTCCCACCAGAAGAATGCCTGCTGCCTCTACATCCACCACTGCCACCAGCAGAGGGAGAGAGCCTGCTGGTCCCCGCTGCAGCCAGAAGGGGAGGAGCCCCTGCCGCCTGCAGCCAGAAGGGGAGGAGCCCCTGCCGCCTCGCAGCCAGAAGGGGAGGAGCCCCTGCCGCCTCGCAGCCAGAAGGGGAGGAGCCCCTGCCGCCTCGCAGCCAGAAGGGGAGGAGCCCCTGCCGCCGCAGCCTGAAGGGGAGGAGCCCCTGCCGCCCGCAGCCAGAAGGGGAGGAGCCCCTGCCGCCTCGCAGCCAGAAGGGGAGGAGCCCCTGCCGCCTCGCAGCCAGAAGGGGAGGAGCCCCTGCCGCCTTCGCAGCCAGAAGGGGAGGAGCCCCTGCCGCCTCGCAGCCAGAAGGGGAGGAGCCCCTGCCGCCTCGCAGCCAGAAGGGGAGGAGCCCCTGCCGCCTCGCAGCCAGAAGGGGAGGAGCCCCTGCCGCCCGCAGCCAGAAGGGGAGGAGCCCCTGCCGCCTTCGCAGCCAGAAGGGGAGGAGCCCCTGCCGCCTTCGCAGCCAGAAGGGGAGGAGCCCCTGCCGCCTCGCAGCCTGAAGGGGAGGAGCCCCTGCCGCCTTTGCCATCAAGAGGAGAGGAGCAGGAGCTACCTCTGCCTCCAACACCACCATTGGGAGAAGTGGAGCTCCTGCTGCCGCCTTCATGGCCAGGGGCTCCCTCCCGCCGCCTCCATCGCCTGGGGTCTGCTGCTCCGCGATCGCCTGGGGTTGCCTGTGTCTCCTTTGATTCTCCTAGGGTCACTGCTGGTCCTGCTTTGCCGCCGCCGCCTCCCGAGGGTCCGCTGCTGCCGCCGCGCCTCCCGAGGGTCCGCTGCTGCCGCCGCCCTCCCGAGGGTCCGCTGCTGCCGCCGCCGCCTCCCGAGGGTCCGCTGCTGCCGCCGCCGCCTCCCGAGGGTCGCTGCTGCCGCCGCCGCCTCCCGAGGGTCCGCTGCTGCCGCCGCCGCCTCCCGAGGGTCCGCTGCCACCGCTGCCTGGGGTCACTGCAGGCTTCGCTTTGCTTGGGGTCGCTACACTGTGGCCGGAGCTCCATGAAGGGGAGCTGCCGGACATGAAGAAAGGGGGAGGTGAGGAGACCACCTCCACCACAGCCCCGACCACCACCCCTGTGCCATAGCCCGGCGCCTGGGGTTGGTTCCCTCAACCTGGGCTCCCAGACACCCAGGCTGCATGTCTGGACCTCTGGTCGCTGGGCCTGACTCCCAGGTCGCAGCACCACCAGGCACAGGAGGTCGCCTGGTCTCCTGCTCCGCTCCCCTGGTTGCCCAGACGCCGCTCCACAGTCGCCTGGGCTCGCACCTCTGCCTGGGGCTGCAGCCGACTGCTCGCCTGCCTGCGCTCCTGACTCCCCATCCACTACGCCTGGGTCCCCTGTCGCCAGGTCTCGGTCCCGCCAGGAAGGCACGGGACTATGGACTAACCCTCCCTCAAGGATGGAAGAGGAAGGACAATAGGGGACTTGAGGGAGGGTGGATGGCTTTCAAAGGGGGAGGTGGCCGTGGGGCCATGTGTGCTGCGCACAAGGGGGGGGAAATGTAGCAGGGCAGGGCCCTGCCTGTAAATAATGTTGTTGTGGGGTGATTTGGTGGTGGTTGGCAGGGATGGGGTTAATTTCCTATCCCTGCCAAAATACATGTGAGAATGTGGCTGGAGCTAATTGAATCATTGATAATTAGGCTCCAGCCACATGCTATAAAAAGAGAAAATCCTTTGTTTGGTGGTGGGAGTTGGTGAGTGAACAGTTTGGTGGTGTGTTGTTAAGAGTTCAAGTTTCAGTGAAGGCTCTGCCCAGCCTGAACAGTTTTGTTTTTGTTTAACTGTTTTATTTTTGCTCTGTGAGCAGTGTTTTGTTTGACTTTTTGATTTTCCTTTTGTTTATTAAAAAGCGCAGAAGCGCGTTAACTGCAGTTTCCTTGTCTCTGAGTCTCTTTGCCTGCCGAATACCATCAGGGCCCGCAACGCTACCCTGTCACAGCTGGATATAGTGATGATATGTCATGAAAAACCATGAGATACAGTATTTCTACAATGTGAAGACTGCTGATAACAAACAAGCCCTTGGACGAGTTTATTATCCTTCCACCACTAAACTGATCCCTTTCCACAGGTGGGCTGGGTACAAATACAGTGCCTTGCGAAAGTATTCGGCCCCCTTGAACTTTGCGACCTTTTGCCACATTTCAGGCTTCAAACATAAAGATATGAAACTGTAATTTTTTGTGAAGAATCAACAACAAGTGGGACACAATCATGAAGTGGAACGAAATTTATTGGATATTTCAAACTTTTTAACAAATAAAAACTGAAAAATTGGGCGTGCAAAATTATTCAGCCCCTTAAGTTAATACTTTGTAGCGCCACCTTTTGCTGCGATTACAGCTGTAAGTCGCTTGGAGTATGTCTCTATCAGTTTTGCACATCGAGAGACTGAAATTTTTGCCCATTCCTCCTTGCAAAACAGCTCGAGCTCAGTGAGGTTGGATGGAGAGCATTTGTGAACAGCAGTTTTCAGTTCTTTCCACAGATTCTCGATTGGATTCAGGTCTGGACTTTGACTTGGCCATTCTAACACCTGGATATGTTTATTTGTGAACCATTCCATTGTAGATTTTGCTTTATGTTTTGGATCATTGTCTTGTTGGAAGACAAATCTCCGTCCCAGTCTCAGGTCTTTTGCAGACTCCATCAGGTTTCTTCCAGAATGGTCCTGTATTTGGCTCCATCCATCTTCCCATCAATTTTAACCATCTTCCCTGTCCCTGCTGAAGAAAAGCAGGCCCAAACCATGATGCTGCCACCACCATGTTTGACAGTGGGGATGGTGTGTTCAGGGTGATGAGCTGTGTTGCTTTTACGCCAAACATAACGTTTTGCATTGTTGCCAAAAGTTCGATTTTGGTTTCATCTGACCAGAGCACCTTCTTCCACATGTTTGGTGTGTCTCCCAGGTGGCTTGTGGCAAACTGTAAACGACACTTTTATGGATATCTTTAAGAAATGGCTTTCTTCTTGCCACTCTTCCATAAAGGCCAGATTTGTGCAGTATACGACTGATTGTTGTCCTATGGACAGAGTCTCCCACCTCAGCTGTAGATCTCTGCAGTTCATCCAGAGTGATCATGGGCCTCTTGGCTGCATCTCTGATCAGTCTTCTCCTTGTATGAGCTGAAAGTTTAGAGGGACGGCCAGGTCTTGGTAGATTTGCAGTGGTCTGATACTCCTTCCATTTCAATATTATCGCTTGCACAGTGCTCCTTGGGATGTTTAAAGCTTGGGAAATCTTTTTGTATCCAAATCCGGCTTTAAACTTCTCCACAACAGTATCTCGGACCTGCCTGGTGTGTTCCTTGTTCTTCATGATGCTCTCTGCGCTTTAAACGGACCTCTGAGACTATCACAGTGCAGGTGCATTTATACGGAGACTTGATTACACACAGGTGGATTCTATTTATCATCATTAGTCATTTAGGTCAACATTGGATCATTCAGAGATCCTCACTGAACTTCTGGAGAGAGTTTGCTGCACTGAAAGTAAAGGGGCTGAATAATTTTGCACCCAATTTTTCAGTTTTTATTTGTTAAAAAAGTTTGAAATATCCAATAAATTTCGTTCCACTTCATGATTGTGTCCCACTTGTTGTTGATTCTTCACAAAAAATTACAGTTTCATATCTTTATGTTTGAAGCCTGAAATGTGGCAAAAGGTCGCAAAGTTCAAGGGGGCCGAATACTTTCGCAAGGCACTGTATCCTCCTGTAAGTAAAAAGTGAGGTCAAAGTTTACGTCCATCGTAAGATATTTAGTATTTTGTGATTATTAGCGTCTTGTAAACAGTGTTGATTTTAAATTAAACGAATGCATGATCTGGTAATGAGATAACATAACAATAATGAATAGACATATAGCCACAGGTGTGGTATAAAAACGAAGGCTTGCATACAATGGCAGAAAGTGAGCATCCACAGGTCAGGTCAATATCAGATTTTTCTTGGCAAGCAGATTCGACCAATTTTGCAAAGTGGGCTGATGATCCTAAAAGGCTGATGATCCTAAATGCAACATGTCAAGTGGAGCTTAAACAATGTTGCATTTCTGCCACCCACACTGACGTATATTTGCCTACAACCTTTTATTTAGCAGCGCAGAGAAGCACTGCAGCTCCACCCTTCTGCAATGCAGATTTACACTGGCCCATTCTGCAATGCAGATTTACACTGGCCCATTCTGCAATGCAGATTTACACTGGCCCATTCTGCAATGCAGATTTACACTGGCCCATTCTGCAATGCAGATTTACACTGGCCCATTCTGCAATGCAGATTTACACTGGCCCATTCTGCAATGCAGATTTACACTGGCCCATTCTGCAATGCAGATTTACACTGGCCCATTCTGCAATGCAGATTTACACTGGCCCATTCTGCAATGCAGATTTACACTGGCCCATTCTGCAATGCAGATTTACACTGGCCCATTCTGCAATGCAGATTTACACTGGCCCATTCTGCAATGCAGATTTACACTGGCCCATTCTGCAATGCAGATTTACACTGGCCCATTCTGCAGGCAGATGCAAAAAGAATTTCTGAATATTACACTCAGGATTAGTTATTAAGAATGGATTATTTAATGGTGCACGGTTGCCACAGAGAGAATTAATGCACCAAGCAATATTACATTTACTATCAATGCGTCTTATACAGTCTGTGACCAAATTGAAAATTCCTAGAAAACAGAAACAAAACAAAAAGATGAGAAAGCATTTGTTGTACTTTGCCCAAGAGGACTGGAACAATGTTTTTGTGATATGAATTCATCTATAAAGTTTTTAACTAGGTATTTTTGTCTTATTTTTAAGAGCCAATAATATTCTATGGTTATATTATTATTGAAAATGCTGGTTGTAATGCTTTTACAGTAATGTGATGCTGTGCATGTCTGCTCTTGATAGATTCTGTAACCTATGTAAGCTGTGTTTATTTATTTTTTTCTTTGTTTTGTTTTTAGTAGTTTTGTTTAGTTTTTTGTGTTTAATGTAAAAAAAAAAGGTTGCTCATAAGAAGCCCATAAGTGTTACTTATGTTTATATGAAAGCCAAAATAATCCATTCTCAGTTCTTGACATTTTATTTTGCTATTAAACTTAAGCAATGTCAGTTGGTTAACCCGGTCTTCTTTCATGGATTGACATTGCTCTGAAAATGTGTCCATATGAAGAAACACTTCTTTCAGCATCCACAGAATTGGTAACAACTAACAAATATATTTTAGCCTTTCTTGCTAAATTGGGAATAGTTCTTCTGCATTTCTCCTAAATTTGGTCAAAGAAATTCCACTGCCGTTCTAAATCCCTCCATTTCTGATTTACAGTAAGCATCAAACCCTGGAATACAATCTAACAGGAGAGGTTCTTTATCCAAACTACAAACATGTTGTGGGTCTAAAATCCTCACTGCCTTCAGAAGCTTGTGAGCTGGCTAAATAAAACGTGGTTTTATTCTGCATTGATCAGGGCTGTGGTCATAGGTGTAATTTACACGGGGGAGCAGGGGACATGCCCCCCGCCCCCCTCTCTTTTTCAATGATGTGGAACTTTCCCCCTCACATTGCAGTATTAAAACTTTTATTTCAGATAATGTATTGGTATAATCACTAGTCAGTGTAGAAGTCAATGGGAAGAAAAATGGGATCGGATCCACGATCACTGGAGCCGGATCATGAGATGATGTTTTACCAATAGGATCTGGATCAGGCTCCTCTGATCCATAATCCGTAATGCTGATCCGATCCTGGAGCTGCACACACCTTAACTAGGGAAACCATACGTGACATGTAGTTTAAAGACCCCGGCTGACACATTTATATACAGCCTGAGATCACAGTAATGTTGGGGGAAAATGGCAAGTGGATAGACAAACAAAAGATAGAGGAGGGTGCACTACGTTGCTGTATCCAAAACACAGGAAAATGGTTTAAGTTTGTAATTCCCCAGAGCTCATGTTATTTACTAATGTTATTACACTGAGGTTTCTGTCTACTTACAGTTTAACTTTTCATTTTAAATTGAAACAGTAAACTTAGAACAGCAAAATGCTTTGTGCAAATAAATATAGACATCAATAAAAACTAAATACATTACCAAGAACTTTTTACACAATTATTATTATTATTATTATTATTATTATTATTATTATTATTATTATTATTATTATTATTATTATTATTATTATTAATTTATTAGCAGACGCCCTTATCCAGGGCGAATTACAATTGTTACAAGATATCACATTATTTTTACATACAATTACCCATTTATACAGTTGGGTTTTTACTGGAGCAATCTAGGTAAAGTACCTTGCTCAAGGGTACAGCAGCAGTGTCCCCCACCAGGGATTGAACCCACAACCCTTATACCAAATTAATCATGATATATTACTGATTCTAAATTATTCTGCGTGTTTAAATACAACACACAGACTCTCACACCTGTATTTTTCAATGTTCCAAAAACTCACATTTTACTAAACATTTTTAGACTAATAAATAAACAATTATCATAACTAACATTATCGTATTCATCATAGTAAAGTTGAGTTCTTCCCTGTAAACAGGAACACATTTAAACTTTGAAACTCATGGTCTGGAGCTTGGTGTTATTTACATTATCGTCAATACACGATGATTATCAACATTGTAACATGAAATATTTGCTTTATTTTTCAAAAACTTTGTGGAAAATTTTAACAACACACTGTTGCACTGCCATCTGTGCTGTGCAACTCTCATGCCAGGGCTCGGTTTGTATGTTTGATGAATTCTAACATTACGACTTTCAAAATAAGTTATACCTATCAGTGCACAGCAGGGCGATATTGCTACGTGTGATCTCTCTAAGAAATGCTTTTTGAGTTTGTCGGTGCATCTATTTGTTCTAAAACAGCAAGTCTCGAGGTAAGCTTTTCCTTTAAATGCATCAATTTCTAGAATTGTCCCTCGTAATTAGGGGGTGTTTTCTAATTAGCCAGAATTGTATGGGTTGATTACTTAATTATTCTTTTGATCAGTTTAGCTGGAGTGGCTACACGGATGTACACTAGTGTATCCACTGGTGTTCTTCTACACAAGCGTGCTTCAAGGTATCAGGTGCGAGGGACAGGTATACAGTACAATGTTTACATTTGTACCTGTTTCTGGAGTGTAAATCCTTTAAGAAAGCATGCCACACAGGTAAGGCTTTGGCATTTTGAATTGAGTCCATTGAGTTCTATATTATGTATATGTGAGAGAGTCCCTGGTTCTTTCAACATGGTAGAAGTGGGAACCCTTCCTCAATGAAGGTAAAGTAATGAGAGTAGGAATTGAAGTAGTCCTCAGGGAATGATCTGCAACTGATATCAACCATTGAGCTGACCTAATGTTTAAGTCTAAAGACCCCTCTGAGAGTTGCTCCTGTTACAAATCATGTTACATCTAAAGTTGTATTAATAATCCCCATAGTCCTTTAAACAATATTGCTGCTAACCCTGCTGTAGGGTTCCCATTTTTTTTTTACCTGAGGCCCCTCTGTTCAGTTTTTCTTCATTAGTATTTCATTGTTGATTTTCATTATTATATGTATAAAAAATACATAGAATGTTGTTTGGGAACCCCTGCCCTAAGAGCTATTTCAGCTAGCTGATCAACAGGCTGGTTACTTTCCCATTTAATGTGAAATTCTGGCTAGCTTCAATATAAACTTGTTGTAAAATTACTTTTCAGCATCTTTTAATATGAATCAATGGGGTGGAATCATGCGTGACCAGCCATATTTATATATGGATTGCCTATCCAACCCATTAACCCCTTATACCGTCAGTTCTGGAAATGGGCAACTTTTAATGCAAACCCCGAAATGAGGGGAGGAGGATCCCTGCTAACCATAGTCTGTTCCGTTGAAGAAGGGGCAGAGGTCAAACACCTTACATGTCCTGTTACAGATCTAATATAGATCTGAGAGGTTAGATGCTACAGTGACTTGCTTCTTATACTTAAAATAAGCACCAGTCCAGTTTTCTGAGATAGAAGGTACAGTAGAACACTGGGGGAGGCAGCCTCACAAGCAGATTGCTTTGCAGCTATTGAAAGCCAAACTGTTGCTTGACTTAGCGAGAAAGATAAAACTGTGTTTCCAAAGTAAGAGTGACACAGTGTGTATAAAACTTTTTGCAGAAACAATTCTCTGTTGACCGCCATCATCAAGCAATGAGTAAGGCAGCTAAATAAAACTCAATATTGAGTTTTAGTTTTGTTTGGCCTACAGCATTGCATTGTTCTAATAACCATGAAGCAAAATGCAATATTTATAAAGCTATTTAGTCTAAAGAAAGGAATGCTGTTTTTTTAAATTAATTTTCCCTTTGAAATACGCAGCTAAACTTGACTAGACGGAGTGCTGAGTGCTTGAATCCATTGCTGCGTGAAAGCTGAAGACTTGTGATTTGTGACAGGTTAGGGGGCTCTGTTTCTGTTTTAAATTAGACAACTTGCGAGGGCCGGTGCTTATTCCTGGTACTCCACTGGTAAAATAAACCTTTGACAGCATGGTATCTGTTATTGGACCGAGGCCTTTAACACACTGACCTGCTTCACTGCAAAAACTGCACGAAGGCTGAGGGCTTATAACGAGTTGCTGCTCTGCAGCTCAGCTGTATAGAAGCTTATGATCTTCCCCCTGCCTGTCTGCCTGCCTGCCTGCCTGCCTGTCGGCTTGCCCCTTCCCTGGTGTTTATCCTCACAGGCACAGAAGAATACTTTCTGCTTAGTTAGGTCTTTAATGAATACAATATTTCAACTTATAAATTAATAATGTTGGCAAGGTCTCTGATGATTAATAGAAAAGAGAAGGTCATAAAAAAATGTTGGACCTGTTTTCCCTTTTTGAGCAGTGGGTTGCTTATAAAATAGTATTTTTAATTGTTTTTAAATATATGCTTTATACTATCAATTATTTTGAATGGTGTATTCCCCGTTGAATATACTATTACGGTTGTTTTCCGTAGTTCTCTAATTCTGTTTCTGCTTTGATCTGTTGCCAGACTTAATGTCTTTTTTCAATCCCATTAGAAATGACCACTAGGCACTTTTCTTTTTTTTTTGGTTTTGTTATTTCTACCCTAGCAGCTGATGAAAGTGTGTGTTAGTGAATGTCAAATAAAACAACAACAAATGCCTCGAAGGACACTATATTAGTTTTTTATTACATTGAAATAATTGTGTTCCTTGATGCTCTCTGCTGTTATTATTATTATCATGACTATATGCTTGCACAGTTCCAGTGCTGGGACTGCTCTCTGCTGTTATTATTATTATCATGATTACATGCTTGCACAGTTCCAGTGCTGGGACTGCTCTCTGCTGTTATTATTATTATTATCATGACTACATGCTTGCACAGTTCCAGCGCTGGGACTGCTCTCTGCTGTTATTATTATTATTATCATGACTACATGCTTGCACAGTTCCAGCGCTGGGACTGCTCTCTGCTGTTATTATTATTATTATCATGACTACATGCTTGCACAGTTCCAGCGCTGGGATTGCTCTCTGCTGTTATTATTATTATTATCATGACTATATGCTTGCACAGTTCCAGCGCGGGGACTGCTCTCTGCTGTTATTATTATTATCATGATTACATGCTTGCACAGTTCCAGCGCTGGGACTGCTCTCTGCTGTTATTATTATTATCATGATTACATGCTTGCACAGTTCCAGTGCTGGGACTGCTCTCTGCTGTTATTATTATTATTATCATGACTACATGCTTGCACAATTCCAGCGCTGGGGCTACTTCACTGCTGCTCTACAAACGCTTAACACAAAGGGAAATATTTACTTCTTATGAAAAACAGATCCTTACTTTAAAAATAACAATAAAACCTGGTTACATACAAAGAGCCACAAAAACCCTGATGCGGGTTGCAAGGGTTCAACGCTGTACAGCGAGGTAGAGGTAAAACTATTGCCAGAAAGGCCTAGTCAGATATGAACAAACTGATGTGCGGTCCAGGGAGTGTGTTCTGTCCTCGAAGGCTGCAGAGTGTAGGTCTGTGTTCTGCAACAGCAGTATGTTGCGCTGTGGTGCACACTGACTGGGCTTAGTTGCCAGTCATGATCAGGGTGATGTACTGCACGGTCTTAAAGTTTGAGTTTGGAGCTCCACCTTGAGGTCTTGTATGGAAGTGCTTGCAGGTTGGCAATGTTCAGTTCTTTTTTGAGATTGGTCGCTTGTGTCGGCGCTGGTAAATATCTGGTGCTGGCAAATAACAGTAAACCGAGATGTACTGCACTGCTACACCAGTACTGGTAATGGCAATATGAGTTACTAACGGTAGCAACTGCCACTGTAGTGGGCGCGTGTTAGGGTTTTTAAGCTTCTGATCAATGTGTTGTTTTGATTTAACAGTTTCCAGCATGTGCTTGTTAAAAAAGCTAGTGTGTATGTGTGTGATGTGTTTTACTGTGTCTCAGCAAAACACATACATCATTATTACACCACTAACACCAACAGATGATTGCAGGATAAATGACCAGTTCAGTTTTAAGATATCTCAAGTTATTTTCACTGGCATTTCAAATTGATATACTAGTCAAGAGGTCAAAATTCAGTGTTTCAGTGTATTAACAAGTTAATTCACAAGGTGCCTGATGTGTCTGAATACATGGTCTGCAATAGAAAATTATTACTGGGGATAAGGACTTGCAACTCAAAGCCTTGCACAGTAATTTAAGGAAATGTCAATGAGCAACCTGTTTTTTAAATTATATTGCTTCAGAGCAAGGTTTGTAAAAGAAAAAAAAAAGCATACTACAAAACTACAATAATCAACTGGTGTATTATTATTTATTTATTTATTTATTTATTTATTTATTTATTAATGAATTATTTATTTGGCAGATGCCTTTATCCAAGGCGACTTACAAGTATTACAGGGCAGTACAGGGTTAAATGCAAGATAAATATTTAAATACAGTATAGTTTACAGTAAGTGCAATAATCCTAATATAACACAATATGAAATGCAACAATTTAGGATTACAACCAGTTATATCTACAGTGTATATAGTGGTGCAATAATACATTAGCTGGGGATCTAATAACAAGTGCAGACTAAACAGGTGGGTCTTGAGGAGGCGGTGGGAGGCACTGAGAGACAAAGCAGTTTTGAAGTTGTCCAGTAACTGGTTCCACCACAGAGGGGTGAAGGAAGAAGGAGTAGGCATGGGTGGATGGAGAGTGGAGGGAAGGCATAACCAATCAGCCATTAGAGGAGGAGCAGAGAAGGTGAGTGTGGTGTAAGGGATTGAAGGTAGGAGAGGGCAGTGTGATAAAGAGAGCCGTAGACAAGAGCAAGGGTCTTGAATTGAATGCAAGCTGAGATAGGTAGCATGAGATTAGTGAGGTTGGGAGAATACAAGATGAACAGCAGAATTTTTAATGTGCTGAAGGGGGTGGATAGCTGAGGCAGAGAGACTAGTAAGGAGAGAGTTACAGTAGTGCAGTCTGGAGAGTACAAGAGCTTGAACCAGGAGTTGGGTGGAATAAGTAGTGAGAAAAGGACTGATTTGGTAGATGTTGCTAAGAAAGAAGCGGAAAGTGTGTCTCAGGGAAGAGATGTGCTGAGAGAAGGAAAGGGTCAAGAATGACACCTAGGGTTACATGCTCCTGAGTGCAACCACATTATTCTTGCTGTAACATATTTTGACAAACATGATGCAGTTTAGCTCTGATTCAAAAAGTCTATATAGCTTTGTGGCGGAGTGTCCCACCCCTATTATTATTATTTGTATTATTGTTTGCGGCGCGGATGACAGCACCGCGTATTTCTTATTATTTATATTTAAAAACCCCGTGAGGATGCATGACTGATCAGCTACTGATTATGTAACTAGCTGACAGTCATGCATCCTTACCAAACGCGTACAGACTCTGGCCGAGGGGTAATAAGATAATTAACAACTAGTTAACCCCTCGGCCAGAGTATAAGAACCTGCAGCTGTCCGTGCTGCAGGGTTGGGTGCAGAGAGGAGGTACGGGGAGATAGAGAGGAAACAGAAATAACAATTGCTAAAACGTGCTGGATTAGCCAGCACGACACTTACTCGTTTGTCTGTCTGATTCGTTTGGCCCTCGTGCCCTTTTGTTTTGTTGTTTTTGTTCAAATCATTTGTTTTGTTTATTAATAAAATCAGCTGAACGCCGTTGCGTTCAGTTTCACCCGCCCATCCATTGTTGTGATTCAGTTACTTCCTGGTCCGTGACGTCACCACACTTCACCACTGCGAGCCAGCCTGTCACAAGCTTACAACAATGTGGGTTGCATATTGAATTTTTGTTAGACTAATGTACAGATGAACTACAGTCTGCGTTCCCTGCCTGCAGCCCAACATAAAGCAAAGCCATGCTTTTAAAAGTGGCCAGTGCTGTGTATGTGTGATTCTTAGTGTGCTCTAACCCTTTGAACAGCATCTCGCTTCTCCCGCATTTACTGCATTGTTCATGCTAATAGAAATGTTTCAGAATTCTTCTGTAAAAGGGAGGTTACACGTAGAAAGTTCAACGGTACACTTTGCTACCTGCCTTCACTCTGTGGGTAACTGGGCACATCTTGTCGAATGCACAGTAGTCAATGTGAGTGGCTCATTGGTTAGAGCTTTGGACTGTAGGGGACTTGCTTGTTATTCTTTTCAGAATCTCTTAAACATTGAGAATCTGAGTAGTGAGAACTCTGGAACGCTTTGAAGATGGCAATCATTTTGATTCGTTGGTAAGAATGCTTAACATGCAGAACAGTGCAGCTCAGTGAATAGAGCGCTAGACTGAGGAGCATCATGAGCTGAGTGGTTACACCATTGCATTTTAACATGACTGACTGTAACATGACTTACTGTAAATTAAAAAAGCTAAAGCTTTAGGTGGTTTCTGAATAGGTGGCCTTGTAAAGGCACAGCCGGGTGGTGTTTAGAGTGAGGAATACAGTCAGGGCAGTGCAGATTTGTATCTTTGTTGTTCTTTGTTGACAATTGGCTCTTGCGTTTTAGGGAAGCAAAATGATCAGCAATGGTGTCACCTCCCCATGCTACAATAGCCCCTACTGGCCATGTGTCAGCATCCACTGTGAAGCTCCTGGGTGTAAAGGGGCGATTGGACCTTCAGTTCTCCTGAACTGTTGTGGGGAATTGCTACAGTGAGGGAACATAAAAGACATTCTAAATAAGGTAGAAAAATGGGGGTAAAAGAAATGGTTATCTGTATGGTTATCATGTTTTAATGGTTATCTTTAGGGTTATCATGTTATAATGGTTATCTTTAGGGTTATCATGTTATAATGGTTATCTTTGTGGTTATCATGTTATAATGGTTATCTTTATGGTTAACATGTTATAATGGCTATCTTTATGGTTATTTCGTTATAATGGTTATCTTTATGGTTATTGTATTATAATGCAAAAGTACATTTGAGTGTACTGCAGAGCCAAGGTCCAAAAATGTAGTATGATGCTGCAGTGCAAAATGTATTGAGATTGAGTTGTGGTTTTAACTGTGGTTTCACCAGATGCATTCTTTAAATTGTAAAGTGCTGCTTTGCAAACGCATACATCTCCTGAAGTATAATATTTAGTAGTAAAGTAAACTTAAACATATTGAATTATTGACAGCTGGCAGATGGTACGTCCCTAATCTGTATTGCTCAGCAGTGTATGAAGGACCTATTTGAAGCTAAAGTAACCTAAGTGAACCTAAGCTTGCATGACTCCTCATTACGAGGCAGAGGAGTATATACAATGAAATGACACAGAGCTAGCAGCCGTGCATGTGAGGAGGTATCCTGCTAATCCGTGTTGCTTAGCAGCGCTTGAAGGCCTTGGTGTGATGTGATGCATTGAACTCTATTAGGCTTTCTTGACAGGCTCATGTTGATGTAATAGTTTAAATGCCGGTTAGCTTCCAAGAAGAAAACATGAAATACATTTGAAATAAATTACACTTAAAACTTGCAAATAAGCAAGAAATAGTTCAATATATTTTCTCATTGAAAGATTTTTGTGCATTATCATGTACAGTGCCTTGCATAAGTATTCACCCCCCTTGGATATTTTGTAGTGTTACAACCTGGAATTAAAATGGATTTAATTGGGATTTTTACCATTTGATTTACACAACATACTTAACACTTTGAAGGTGCAAAATATTTTTTATTGTGACACAAAAGTTAATTAAACAAAAAAAAGACATTTGTTGGTTGCATAAGTATTCACCCCCCTGAGTCAATACTTGGTAGAAGCACCTTTGGCAGCAATTACAGCTGTAAGTCTTTTTGGGTAAGTCTCTACCAGCTTTGCACATCTGGAACCTGCAATTTTTGCCCATTCTTCTTGGCAAAATTGCTCAAGCTCTGTCAAGTTGGATGGAGACCGTTGGTGAACAGCAATTTTCAAGTCTTGCCACAGATTCTCAATCGGATTGAGGTCTGGGCTTTGACTGGGCCATTCTAAGACATTCAGGTTCTTGTTTTTAAACCACTCCAGTGTAGCTTTGGCTGTGTGTTTCGGGTCATTGTCCTGCTGGAAAGTGAACCTCCGCCCCAGTTCCAGGTCTCTTGCAGACTGAAACAGGTAGCGCTACACATAGCGTTTTGCGCTATGGCCAGAAAGTTCAATTTTGGTCTCATCAGACCAGAGAACCTTTTTCCACATGTTTGCTGTGTCTCCCACATGCCTTTTGGCAAAATCCAAACGAGATTTGATATGTTTTTTTTTCAGCAATGGCTTTCTTCTCGCCACTCTTCCATAAAGCCCAGCTTTGTGGAGCGTCTGGGTTATAGTTGTCCTATGGACTGTTTCTCCCATCTCAGCTGTGGATCTCTCCAGCTCCTTCAGAGTTACCATTGGCCTCTTGGTTGCTTCTCTGACTAATGCCCTCCTTACCTGGTCACTGAGTTTTGGTGGACGGCCTTCTCTAGGCAGAGTCGCGGTTGTGCCATATTCTTTCAATTTTTTAATAATGGATTTAACGGTGCTCCGGGGGATGTTCAAAGTTTGGGATATTTTTTTATAACCCAGCCCTGATTGGTGCTTCTCCAGAACTTTATCCCGGACTTGTTTTGATAGCTCCTTGGTCTTCAAGATGCTGTTTGTTTAGATATGCTCTCTAACAAACTCTGGGGCCTTCCAGAAACAGGTGCATTTAATCTGAGATCATGTGACACTTTAATTGCACACAGGTGGACTCCATTCAACTAATTATGTGACTTCTGAAGGCAATTGGTTGCACCAGAGCTTATTTAGGGGTGTCACAGCAAAGGGGGTGAATACTTATGCAATCAAGACTTTTCAGTTTTTTATTTGTAAATAATTTTGAAAAATATGTAGATTTTTTTCCCCACTTCGACATTATGGACTATTTTGTGTAAATCAGTGACAAAAAATCCTAATTAAATCCATTTTAATTCCAGGTTGTAACACTACAAAATGTGGAAAAGTCCAAGGGGGGTGAATACTTATGCAAGGCACTGTATGTGGAGATATTGAGCATGCACATGGCTCTAACAGTTTTTTTGGGATTAGGCGCCAGTGGCTCCTGTAACATAAAACACGCTGCCTCTCCCTTTACAAATTTAAATATTTATGAATGCGGTATGATTGCAGTCTGTCAATAAATTAATTAATTCATTAAAAAGACAAATTATCACTTTTCAAACCAAAGGGCAAGAAGGGCGGTAACAATCTGATCGAATGCTTGGAAGTCCAGAGGTGCTGTGTTCAGCAAGATACAGTAACCCCAGTTTCATGCAACAGTTGTGATGGTAACGTAACATGTGTGAGTACTCTTGTGTAAAAAATCTGTTCAAAATTAACAGTTGCATTCAAGAAATTTAGAACAAGAACAATAAAAAACAAAAATAGAAATGCACTTGAGGTTTGTGTGTTGCATACATGCCATTAACAAAGTGCCGTGAAAACGTAAAATTCACAGGACAGGAGCAAGGGCTGCATGGAGGAAGAAACTCGGGAATTGAGAAGGAGAGAATTGCTTTGTGACTTAGGAAGTACAGGTTTTACCTTTGGCTCGCGGAAAGTCGCCCTCGCAGAGGTGAGGAAAGATTTAGGAGGGTGCGACCAACCTTGTCTCTACGAGCTTCATTGAGCAAACTATACATGGTTTATATATCATTGCATTGTTTAACTCTGCAGAGACATTATTAAATAAAGTTCCTTATGGTCAGCAACTCTTTTTGGAAAAAGCTTTACTGTGCACGAATGCCTTCAAGATACATAAGATATATATATATATATATATATATATATATATATATATATATATATATATATACAGCAAGGAAGGCAGAAAACATGCATTTCTCCACACACAGAGTTCATCGCTCTGTCAGCTTCTCAGGTTACATGCACAGAATACAGGAACCATGGCAACCAGAACAACAACAACATGGCTGCTCAGTGCCTTTTAATAGGGTACCGGAGCTTACACATCCCATTGGTCCTCAGCTGCCAATGGGAGCACACAGGGCCAATGGGAGCACACAGAACACAGAGACACAGACTATGCACTACAAGACTGATACAGAAAGACAGGGCCAATCACAGGGAAGACACAGAACATGCACTACAAGACTGATACAGAAAGACAGGGCCAATCACAGGGAAGACACAGAACATGCACTACAAGACTGATACAGAAAGACAGGGCCAATCACAGGGAAGACACAGAGCATGCACTACAAGACTGATACAGAAAGACAGGGCCAATCACAGGGAAGACACAGAGCATGCACTACAAGACTGATACAGAAAGACAGGGCCAATCACAGGGAAGACACAGAGCATGCACTACAAGACTGATACAGAAAGACAGGGCCAATCACAGGGAAGACACAGAGCATGCACTACAAGACTGATACAGAAAGACAGGGCCAATCACAGGGAAGACACAGAACATGCACTACAAGACTGATACAGAAAGACAGGGCCAATCACAGGGAAGACACAGAACATGCACTACAAGACTGATACAGAAAGACAGGGCCAATCACAGGGAAGACACAGAACATGCACTACAAGACTGATACAGAAAGACAGGGCCAATCACAGGGAAGACACAGAACATGCACTACAAGACTGATACAGAAAGACAGGGCCAATCACAGGGAAGACACAGAACATGCACTACAAAACTGATACAGAAAGACAGGGCCAATCACAGGGAAGACACAGAACATGCACTACAAGACTGATACAGAAAGACAGGGCCAATCACAGGGAAGACACAGAACATGCACTACAAAACTGATACAGAAAGACAGGGCCAATCACAGGGAAGACACAGAACATGCACTACAAGACTGATACAGAAAGACAGGGCCAATCACAGGGAAGACACAGAGCAGGCCACGATCACACAGACACAGACGAGAGGCAAACAAAACAAGAGGTGGGAAATACGCTAACATAGCTAACTAATGTCACTGTTTAATAAAACCAGCCCAGCGGGGTTTTTTTGGGGGGGGGGTTTTGGATTGGTTTTAATCTTGGTTTGATTTCCCTTATTCTGTTATTACTTCCAAGTTAATTTCTTCCAAATCATACGGCATTTAAAAATGCAATGAAGTGGCAGGGTGTGAGCGTACATATTTAAGAATAAACCAGTTAGGATAACACTTTGCTTGAATCTTTTAAATGTAGCGGTGCCGTGCTGGAATGAGCTTGCATTTTCAAAACAGCTTGGTTGTGGTTGTAACCTTATAATTTATAATGTCATACAATGCAGGATTCAATGATAATGTGGCACACATTACTTTTTTTCTTTAATCGCTGTCTTTATAGGTGTGTATGATTTGTTAGTTACCGAAATCTCAGTCAACAACTGAAGACAGATAAGGGGATAATTTTGCACCGACGTAACATAACCTGGTTAACAGTACTGATGGCATATCAAATGCTTAGATGACAGATGTGGTTGCATTCAATTTAAGCATAAAACAAAAATACATTTCGGCAAGGAATTGCATTAGTTCCATTACTTTATTGAGCACAAGGTGGTTTCAATAAATACTTTCTGATTTAAATATCGGCCTCCTATGTGATAGTTTGGGATATTCAGTCTATTTAAAACAGTAGGTATGTGTTTATTTTCTTAATTCTTTATATATATAATTATTAGTCAAATAAACCGTTACTGAATAAGACAATTTTGTAGTCCAAGGAGGGAGCTGCAGGACGACAACCCCCAGAATGCCACGGGAAGAGGTACTGTGTGAACCTTGTATTGTTTTGTTCGTGTTTGTATTTATTTTGTGTTTTGACACTGGTAAGCAGCTTAGCTGCCCAGTTTTTTAGTTTAGGGATTTGTTTTGAAAAGTTTAGTTAGAGCTCCAGTGTGAGGTTTTTATGTGAATGCCGGCGCTACAAAAAGTGTTCGAAAAAACTTTTCAAGCAAGGGGTGCTTCGTCTTGGGACAACTGCATACAAAAATCTCTGCCAGTGGACAGCCACAGTGAAGAGGAAAAAAATACAGCAACTCCCTTTAAAATCAGATGCATATCAAAGCAGAGTTCTCAATTTTTTTTTCATATCTTTGCTGTGAAGTTTTAAAGATATGAAATAAAGATTATTGCTTTAACTCTCTGTGGATATGGATTTGATTTTAATGGGAGTTGCTGTCTTTTTTTCCCCTTCGCTGTTAATTAACTAAAGAGTTTTACAATTTAATTGTGCACAATTGGATTTTATCTTCTGTCTGGGCATTATAGGGTTAAAATATAAAGTGAATGGCACATGGGAAAATACAAACAGGATCACGTGGAGATAGTTGGAGAGAACAGATAATGGAAGGTTACAAACTGTTAAAGGGAAAACTCAAATCTAGTTTTGGGTATAAATTAGACTCGGAAGGAAAAATCATTGGAAAAGAAAGAGTGCTCCGTTTCATTTGCAAGCCAAGTTTTTCATACAGAGCGAGTGTGAGTAGTTTGCAGTCATCTCACGTTACTTTAACCATTTGAATTGGTTATCCTATTACTACAAAGTACGTATTAGCAGATTAATAAACAGAATGCTCTAGATGGCGACTGACACTTACATTCCTGTGAATACGTATAACAGGATTTTAAAAGGAAGTATTTGTTTTTTCAATACAGGTGCACTCCACTTATAACGGATTCTGTTAGAACGCAGTTCTGTTTACAACGTTTTGAGGAGGCATGTCCCTGCCAAACAACAGAGGGTTTAATGGGGAATCACCCTGGTTAAAACTGACTCGTTCATAACGTATATACCGTTTAATACTTAGAGTTTTCCTGTTCCACAGACAGGTCTTGTGTGTTTAATACATACAGTTAATACAAACAGTACCATTTAATACGTACAGTTTTCCTGTTCCAGAGGTAGATATTTTGCGCTAATAAGGTAAATCCAGGACAGTAAATGACAGTCACGGTGGCATTTATGACATCAGGCAGAAAAAACAGTTGCTGTTTACTAATTATTATTCTGTTAATTTTTTGTTGGCACAGCCGTTGTACAGTTTAAATATATAACAGATACAATTTTAATTGCATTTAGTGAAAACATCATTATAAAATATTGTTTATATTTAAGGTACTTATGTTTGAAGTTACATACAGCATTTTGAATTGTGTTTACTACGTACCTTGTTTACAAAGTACTGATTTCCAATGTCCCTTGGAGTCCATTATAAGTGGAATGCACCTGCATTATTTAAGAGAACGCATGTGTAAATAAATTATGTACAGGCTAATTTACCAGTACACTACACTTTTATGCAAAATATTTGTTTAAAAAAAAAATGTCCTTGATATCTACATAATTTATCAACAGAAGGGGAGAATGTTTTTTTAAAAATGGATTTCCTGTTTGTGGCACTGATCCCTGAACAGTAGAGTTAATATAACAATGTATTGCAATCTGTGCATTTGATAGGTTCTGTAGCATATGTAAGCATATATTATTATTATTACTATTATTGCTTTTGTTTTACATGCAAGACAAAAGAAAATCTATTCTCAGAACACAAGAAAGTTTACAAAAGAGAGGAGGCCATTTGGCCCATCTTGCTCGTTTGGTTGTTAGTAGCTGATTGATCCCAGAATCTCATCAAGCAGCTTCTTGAAGGATCCCAGGGTGTCAGCTTCAACGACATTACTGGGGAGTTGGTTCCAGACCCTCACAATTCTCTGTGTAAAAAAGTGCCTTCTATTTTCTGTTCTGAATGCTCCTTTATCTAATCTCCATTTGTGACCCCTGGTCCTTGTTTCTTTTTTCAGGTCGAAAAAGTCCCCTGGGTCGACATTGTCTATACCTTTTAAGATTTTGAATGTTTGAATCAGATCACCGCGTAGTCTTCTTTTTTCAAGACTGAATAGATTCAATACTTTTAGCCTGTCTGGTTGCTCTTCTTTGCACTCTTTCTAGAGCAATAATGTATTTTTTGTAATGAGGTGACCAGAACTGAACACAATATTCTAGGTGAGGTCTTACTAATGCATTGCAAAGTTTTAACATTACTTCCCTTGATTTAAATTCAACACTTTTCACAATATATCCTAGCATCTTGTTGGCTTTTTTTATAGCTTCCCCACATTGTCTAGATGAAGACATTTCTGAGTCAACATAAACTCCTAGGTCTTTTTCATAGATTCCTTCTTCAATTTCAGTATCTCCCATATGATATTTATAATGCACATTTTTATTGCCTGTGTGCAGTACCTTGCACTTTTCTCTATTAAATTTCATTTGCCATGTGTCTGCCCAGTTCTGAATGCTGTCTAGATCATTCTGAATGACCTTTGCTGCTTCGTTATATTTTGTGCATTATATTTTGCTATTAAACTCTTTCATCAATTGACGTTCTGTGAAAATTTCTTACATTTACTAAAACAAAAATACAGATGAACCCGTTTTATTTCACCTTGCTTAATATCATACCCTGTTTATTACCACATTTTTTCAAAAACCACTCACCGCATAGGTTCTTTGAGAAATTACCTCTCTTAATATCATCTCACAAACCCACTTATTGTCACGTTTTGTGCAGCCTGTCAGGCCGGGCTTTACTAAGTAACCACAGGATCAAATTAATTTCCAAAGCAACCAATAATCATCTTGGCTGATAAACTGACATTTTGTGCAGCCTGACTAGCTTTATATCACAAATTATGCCTACACGGCAATCCTCATATAAAGCGGGTTCATCTGGGTTTATTTATTTATGTATTATTCTATTGATTTTTTTAAAGTATTACTATGCAGGACAGCCGCTATATGATCGTTACCTTTATTAATTAAAAGGAATTAAAGACTAATCTCAGTGGAGAGGAAGCCGATAGGAGGAACCCTCTGGTGGTCCCATCTGAGAGATACCAGCAATACTCTGTTGGAAAAAGATATATCATGGAGAGGAACGAACATGATATATGGAAGACCTGTTGACATTAACTTTAGCTGCTGAGGTTGCTGCACCTATACAGAAGGAATAAATATTATGTTTAATCGTGAAACATCTTGAGATAAGAGGGTGAAATGGCATGAATAAACAATTTTTATTGTGAACAAGAATATGTACTGCCATAACTACACTACCGGTCAAAAGTTTTAGAACACCTCCATTTTTCCAGTTTTTATTGAAATTTACGCAGTTTAATGTCTCAATGTACTCTGAAATTAAAGCATAGAACAAATAAACAATTAGAGATAAAAAAAAAATCATGGAATCGTTTTGTTTAACAAAATTTAATCTAAATTTTTGACTCATCAAAGTAGCCACCTTTTGCAGATATAACAGCCAAACACACTCGTGGCATTCTTTCTACAATGGAAATCAAATATTGTTCGGAAAGTTCTTCCCAACACTGTTGCAGAAGTTCCCACAAATGTGTTGCACTTGTAGGTTGCTTTGCTTTCACCCTTCTGTCCTGTTCATCCCAAACCAGCTCGATGGGGTTTAAGTCTGGAGACTATGCTGACCATTCCATGATTTGAAGCCTACCGTCTTGTTCTTTTCTTCTAAGGTAGTTCTGACATAGCCTGGAGGTATGTTTTGGGTCATTATCTTGCTGTAGGATGAACCCCTGACCAACTAGGCGTATACCAGAGGGTATTGCATGGCGCTGCAAAATGCTGTGGTAGCCGTTTTGGTTCAGGGTGCCACTCACTCTGTGCAAGTCGCCGACTCTGGATCCAGCAAAAGAGCCCCAGACCATCACGCTTCCTCCTCCATGTTTGACAGTTGGTGTCACACACCGAGGAACCATCCTTTCGCCTACTCGATGGCGTACAAAAACCCTGCGTGATGAACCGAAGATTTCAAATTTTGATTCATCGGTCCATAAGACTCTAGTCTTCAGTAGTCCACTGGCGGTGCTTCATAGCCCAGGCAAGCCTCTTTTTCTTATTTTGCCATCTTAGCAATGGCTTTCTTACTGCCACTCAACCTGTCAAACCTGCAGCTTGAAGTCTTCTCTTCACAGTTGAAACTGAGACTTGCTTACTTCGACCAGTGTTAAGCTGTGCTTGAAGCTGTTGTCCTGTGAGCCGCCTATCACGCAAGCTGTTGACTCTCAGAAACTTGTCTTCTGATTCTGTTGTGGCTTTGGGTCTGCCAGACCTCTTCCTGTCAGAGTTTCCTCCAGTTTCCAAGTGCCTTTTGATAGTGTAGGAAACTGTACTCACTGACACCTTGGCTTTCTTTGCAATTTCTCTAAAGGAAAGACCTACACTTTTAAGGGTTATAATGGTCTGTCTGTCTTCCTTTGTTAATTGCCTCTTTCTCGCCATTATGATAGTAATATACTACTTCCTGCAGTACAATACTGTCCAAATAATGCTTAAGAGGGTGTAGTAACACAGTCTGTTCCAACACTGCTTTTATACAGACAGAGGGTTTGTAAGTAATCAACAAAAGTTGGGACACCTGTAGGAATTGTTAGCATCAACGTTCAAGGCTTAATTTACTTCCATTGCTGCAGAACAGCTGTAAGTTGTTAACCCATTACTGTTCCCTGAAAAAGGCCTTTTTGTATAACTCTGAAATGTACATTATTTTTCAGTTTTTGGTAACCTAAACTTTTTTTTTAACCTCTGGCAGTTTACCGCTTACCTTTGTACCATTTCAGGTTATTCACTGGACTTGAACTGCTTAAATTTCAATAAAAACTGGACAAATGGGGGTCTAAAACTTTTGACCGGTAGTGTATATGTCACAATGCCTTAATACCATGAAGACGGATCTATGACAACAGAGATCCGTGTCCTAAAACAATGGAAACAGTTTTTCCAAAAAGTATTATTTGTTTACAGCTAAACAAGCAGCTTTCCAAGGAGCTGTTTTATTATCCTTGCTTGCAATTTCAGGCTACTGCACTACAACCTAGAATACCCTATTTAACAGATCCATTTCTGGTATACCGTAAGGTTTCAAGGTTCACACTAACAAAGGTGAACCTTGAAAAGCTGAAGAGAGATGTAATATATTGAGTGCTATTTTATTTTAGTTGAAGAAAATGTATGATATAGCTGTTCATTTTCTGCTGCCATTTGAAAGAAATATGTTAAATAAAAAGAAAAAAACAGCTTATTTGTAACTAAGATGATACTATAAATTTATAGTACTGTGAAAGGAAAGCACCGAAGAGCAAAGGTTGCAAGTTGCAGCCTTTTTTTCTTCCTTCTGAGATATTGTAAAATAGTGGGTATACCTCCCAGTTGCCCTTTTTTCAAGATTTCTTTTTTGTGTGCTGTTTTTTGATACTACACTCACTTATTTTTTCACCGATCAACCCACGGGTGTGATTAATCGATTAATCATTAACCAATTAACCCTCCACTTGTCAATAATTGAAAAAAAAAGTAAGTAAAAAGGTTGCCGTACCAGTGTGAACTCAAATAAACCAATATTGTCTATTGCCAGTTAAATCATAGGGGGCCTAAATAAAGTTTTGAGTCAACACAGATTTTGTCATCAGTTGCATCTTTTTTTGCAGCCGCATCTATCCCCGATATAATACATTTGGTCATGTTTGAGTGTGATTTAATTGTGCAGCAGCTTCCTAGCTAGATGATGAGCTGATAATATCTCTTCAGCCAAAGAAGCAGGAACGGCAATTCAAGATGTTACTATAATAAAAACAGTGTAATGTGAGTTTTGCACTAAAGCAGGGTCAGCTGTTGCAGAGAAAATGTAGTTTAGAAAGACCTGGGATGTAATTAGAAAATGTACACCTACGCAGCTGCAAGAACAATGTGTTACTGAAATAACTACTGAGAAAAAAAAACGTTTAGAGAATTAAAAATGTAATTTAATGCAACTGTGGAAGGCCTCGAAATGACACACAGAGAGAGTTCAGGTTTTTAGTTGAAATGGTGCACAAATGTTTGACACAAACCAACCAAAAACTGTTCACAAAATAAATGGGTACCACTTCTTTAAAAAGACGACTATTTACAATACTTCCACCTCTCCCGAGAGGGAAGCCCACAGAAAAGCGTATTCAGCCAGGTCTCTGTTTGTTCGCAGGACGAGGCATGCCTGCTGCAACATAGGTACTTCTCTGTGATCTTCTGAAGCATTTGTTACCTTTCTTACTCTGCAGGAGATAAAACTGTGGCACGGAGGACATGTGTGGTTCTCTTTCCTGGTCCCCGGAACACTGTCCCGACTGATGGAGAGGCTGCTCCTTTTGTACACCTCGGCTCCGCCCCTTATCCAATTACCTGGGCTTGGAACCAGGTGTACCTCGTTCCCCCTCCGCCAGCCTCCTAGCAGGTCGACGCCTATAGAATGTTAACCCCATATTTGCCACAGCCTGCTGGATTCCCCCTTCTCCCCTTGCTGGTGGGAGGTGAACTTTTCAGTGCAGAAAATCCATCTACCCTGTTGCAGCAACTTATTTGATTGAAGTAGAATGCCTTTTAAAAATTTAACTCTCAGACTGTGCTAATGAAAAAGAATGGTTTGGAAAATGTGCTTGCAAAATATCTCAAATATTAACGTGCTGAGATAAGCATTCAGCAGAATGAGGCAACAGACATTAAGTTACTGTTTTAGTATCACTTTAGTGTCTTAGCAGGTATTATATTTTGAGCAGTTCAATCTGACAGCAACCAACTTTTTCCTAAACTGTCTCCCAGCAATCGGCTCCTAAGGTAAAAAGTTTGTCTAGAGCCCTGACGTACTCACAAAACACAACAGTTTGGGAAGATTCTCTTTCATATTGTCATCTAGTTTGACACTGTTTGATGTTATGTGTATGGGTAGTTGGACCATTCATTTAGTTTAAATATTATGTTTAACAAAAAAAATGAAATGTTTGAGTTTCTGTCATGCAATATGGGAATGTGGTTATTCATGTTACAAAGAACTGTTCTCAAGTCTGTCAGTTGTACTTCCACAGTATGTGCAATGGTTAATTTCTTCAGGCTGACTGAGATATGCATGGGCTTGCTGTGATATACCAGTGTATGACAGGTCAAATGCCCTGTTGCTGATGTATGTATTTAACCTCTGTGCAAAGCACTTATTCAGTGAGATCAGTGAACGGGGGTGGGGGGTTACGCTAAACCAGGCCTGGATAGAATGGATTTTTCATCCTTCTGCAGTTTAATGCCTGACAATAAATTTGTCAACCAGTGGTAAATTCTTTGAACATACTATTCACTGTCTGAAATAATAGAGGACATTACAGGCCCATTCCAAAAAAAAGAAAAACACAAATACAAGAATTCATGCTTGCAGTCCAGCATTTTTAATGAAGCCATTTTTGACGCTATAATTTGAGAATTACTGATGCATCTATACAAACGATTAACTGCTTTGATGCCTAGTTTTAATGCTATATTGGGTAGCCCACTGTATATACATGTTCATGGAAATACTGTTAAAAGTTACAATATTAAGTAATTCTGTAGTTTGTAGACCCCATTCTGCATGTCACTGCTGTAATATTAAGGCATGACTTATTTAATTTAGCAAGGTAAAAAGGATGCTATACTCACACTCTCTGTACTTAGGACTGGTTCATATTTTCATTTTACTCATCAACTGCATTTATTTTCAAATTGCACAGACCTGAGCCCAGAGTCTCTGTGTGGTCGTGGTTTAAGGGCTGTTATTGTGGGTCTGCATGCTGCTAGCTAGTCTTGCTGTAATGAGTTCACAAACATTGTTTTACTGATACTCTTATGTTGTAGTTAAAAGAAAGCCTTTGGGAAAAGGTCCCCAGTCCAAAATCACCATGCCATTTTAAAAATAAAGCCTTTTAAGTTTAATTTTCCATTTAAATATGGTGTTTCTGCAATGCAAATGTTAGATATGAATAAAACTTTTCAGTATCCGATAGTATGTCTTTCATTTTCATAACAAAGCAGTTTAAAAATGTATGGGTCAAAGTGACCCACGTGGCGGTTCTAGGTAGATAGAAAATCCAGCGGTTCTAGTGTTAAAGAGCTTTGAATCATATCTATCATATACCTTAATGTTACGGGGGGTGGGAATTCTCAAAAACAAAAGTAAAACTCCTATGGGCAGGATTTTCAAAAGTTCGTAAATGTTAACTCCATGTTTCCCCCTACATCAAAAATTTAAAATATGTGAGTAGGGGTTTTTCCTTACCTGAGTGCTGAGCAGTTCGTATTTAGTTCTGCGGGTGCATGATCGGGCTGGAGAGGCTGGACTCTCTCCCTCAGTGCAGTCATGCTCTGGTGGACGGGCCATGTCTCAGCTGCTCATTTTCATTCATTTTTCAATATTTGGGGGGTAGGTGGCAGTGCGCCATTGTGGGGTGCATTAATCATTTATTATTATTTCCATTCATGGTTTGGCGGCCTCATCTTCTGGGGGGAGGTGGCCCATAGCCACTTCCTATCTGCGGCACTGGGATGCATGTAACTGTTCATGTTTTTCCAGCCGGCCTCACGCAGGTAGCCATCGAGCACCCACGGATGAGGCCTCCGGCCAAATTTATCATTCACTCAGGCCCTGAGCTCCCATCACAGTCATCGGCCCCTGAGCGCCCATCACAGTCATCGGCCCCTGAGCGCCCATCACAGTCATCGGCCCCTGAGCGCCCATGACAGGTCATGACATCATCTGCAATTTCAATATGGCAGAAATACAAAAGATGTCTGCATTTTTCTTTGAATGCTTCTGTAGCAGGATAGCTTGTGCGTGACGTCAGACCAGGAAGTTCTAGTGTTTTATTAATTTCTTTATATTCTCCTGGAAATGGGCGTGCTGGGGTAGGGGCTTGATATACCTAGGTATATATAGCACAGCCTGGGTTAGATGAGGTGGCTCATTTTCTCTTGGGACTAGAGGAAGCAACAGAACTCTGAAAAAAGCACAGAGTTGTGCAAATTGTTTAGCTTGGTCCTGTGTATTGCTTGAATTAGTGATAGGAAAAGTGAAGTCTTGTGAATCATTGAGCCCTTTGAACCACTGGTTTCGTCAAAAGGTTCACTGATCCGAATCACATGAAGTGCTTCATGCTCTTTAGTGCCAGCTAGTGGTAAATCTGCACAGCCAAATGTCTTTAAAGTCAAGACGTTACTGAAATGCAACTGAACTATCAATAATAAAGTCACATTGTGGACAACTACAGTATTAGTTTACAGACAGGGCAATTACCCTTAATATATTTTAATACACATTATTAAGCAACTATTAATGTTGTTATTGGTTGTTATAAGAATGTATGATTTAAACAATCACTATATAGACTTTCAGTTTATAGGAATATTTCAGTGTGAAATAATATTATCATGATAAATTGAGAAATGCAGAATTCATGTATTTCCCATTAGAATCACCTGAGCCTCAATCAAACACTGAACCATTTGAATCGCAAGTATTTCATCAGCTAAATGTTTTCCCATACCAGCAGGGAATTGACCCCTATTTGCTCACTAAACAGCAGTGCTATCTCTAATACAGATTACAGTGTACCCCTCCACTAACTGGGCAGATAGGCACTGCTTCATACTACAACTGCTTGCAAGGGGACATCATTTCAGACTAGTTATAATTTTGTGTATAAAAATACTGATAAAACTGTTCTTTTTAGCTTGCCTGAAACACCGCACTGTGGGTGAAATCATTCTGTTCCGTTACCGTCAATGTCTGGAACGTCTAAGGATTCTTAAATGGAACACTCGCAGCTCACGTGCAATGGTTTAACTGAACCCAGTGAAGCTTTGCTTCGTGACACTGTTTGCCTCATTTGGTTCATGTCAGCTGAAGCTTCCTTCCCATCACTAATTTGAATTGTTTTACTACTTTTGTTTTATTTATTTTTGTTTCTGGTTTAATGAATATATATATATATATATATATATATATATATATATATATATATATATATATATATATATATATATATATATATATATATATATATTTACATTTACCTTGACAACTGCTCGGCAACCTGACAAGAGCATGATGGTATATGTACAGTGCATTCCAAACGGTTGTCTAACCACACTCAGTCCTTGTTTTGTACCAGTAACTGCATCTGCACTACAGTTTAATGCATGTCTGTCATTATCATTAAGAGGCAGTAACTATCTCTGCATCTATTAGGATCTAGTCAACTCTGTCCTCCATGAACTCATGGCAAGAAAAAAAAATAGTCATGAGTGTGGGGAGATGCCACTTGATATGGGCAAATATTTCGTTGGTAAGATTCCTGTAATATTTGTGCTGCATTGGCTTATGGACTGCAGATATTGGTGATGAATCTACAGTTCTGATGTCTTACACTGCATTACTTTGCAGCTACTACTGCTTGGTGCTTTATAATGCATTGGAGGTACATTGCAAGGCTCTGCATTTAATCACATACTAATGCTTCATTAATGTGGCCTGCGGTCATCACATTGACAGTACTATCAGTTAGAGACGCTGACAATTACCTGTACTGATAAATGAGGGCTTACTGTGTAGCAAATCTAGTAAAGCTTGCTTAAGTAACTAGCACAACCCCAGCTGGCATTAGACTGCATCTACTAGAGCAAAATAAAGCTAAAAATAGTGTAACCACAACAGATAGCAGGTAACTGACAGGAAACAAGTCACCCAGCTTCCAAGCAACTACAAAAACCCAATACAAAATCATTGGATTAACACCTCTGTAGTAGCTATTCCCCTTATTTAATTATGCAGACAAGAGCAGCATTCTTTGATAGTGACTCAAGCATATGGAGAAGGTGCCAGTAAATCTCTACTTCTCCTTCCTGTTGGGATTAAGCTGGACTGTTGTCTACTTTATTAGCATCCTCTGCTGTATCTAGGGTGAGGCACAATCTGTTTTCTTGTTGCATGTAACAAAAACAAACCAAAACAAAAAGGTCAATAACCAGGAGTTAAAGGATCCCGTCCCAGCAAGCGACTTGATGTTTTCTTGCTCTGCTGTTCCTGAGCCCTTGTGTGGTTTTGATTATATCACTTGGTTCACAACTCCCTGGCCTGTTTTATAATAATGCATAACAAACAGCACAACGTGATGTTTTTGAACATCATGATGTTTTAAATAATGAATTTATGTAAAATAAAAAGCCTTTGGGAATATACTATTCAGAAAGCATGATGCAAAAGATATGAATTTTGAAACAAATAGTGGTCAGAATATGCAGTTTATGCTACAAAGATGTCCCTTTTTGGGATCCTTGCATTAGTCTGGGTTTTACTTTCCATAGGTTGGTTAGATCCTTTTTTTTTCTGAGCGCCTTTAAGCATTGATGCAAGACTTCTGCTGGCTTCCCTGGAGGTAAAATGAGTGCTTCACACATCTTGAGAATAACCGGTATTAAATATGGCCAGTGAAACAGCTATCATGGGAACAGCAGTCAATCTGACACACGTGTTTACTTTCATTTTCAGAAGTATACACTTCATTGCATTTAAAAGATGTGCTGGGTAAACAAGGCACACTGAAGTAATTCACTCTCACTCTGCAGACTCTGCTAATTCAACATTGCTCTTGTAGCACAAGTCCTTGAGTAAATGACTGTCTTGTATTTGACTCACATGTATCCAGTATCTTCTATATAGTATATACTGTTGATCCAGCTATTGCCTATGTCTCCTCCAATTCTGAGATAATTTGTAATCAAGACTATTACCTCTAGGTTATAAGACATAGTTGTCGTTGTGCATTCACCCAGGGGTACTCAGAGTTCTTCAAATGCATTGCAACGTGCTTTTAGCTAAACCTCAACATGAAGATTAACTGTGTGCAGATTATTAGAGACACACACTCACTGTACACAAAACAACAAGCAAACACATCATTCTGTATTGTGTAGCCATCTACAAAACAGCTCACAGCCTAAAACATGTCCGTTTAATATCTGTTGGGAAATCAGTGTTATTAATTCTGCTGTTTACCCGTATTTTGTTCAGGCTACATTATTACACACATGTTCTCTGCTGTCTGACTTCATTTAAACTCTATGCCCTGTAGCAATTGATATAGTCAGGAATTAAGAGTTGGTTTAACTTCTGCATAGGTGTGAAAACCACTTAAACTAAATAGAGGGCACTTTAGTTGTAATTAAATCTTAGGACGTGATAATAAAATGACACATTTTAGCCATGGGTAGAAGAAATACTGTAAGCAGAAAGACATGCTGAAAATGTTAATTTTATATACACACACACTTACTGTACACATGTGAAATGTACTGCATGGTCAATAGTATAGACATTGCAGGAAATGATTAATGAGGTTTTTCATATCTTATAACAGCAATCAATGACAAAAATAACATATTTTCAAAAAAAGTGGGATTTCTCATGCATTGGGTGGCTTTAGTTACAAAATCATTCTGGTTGATAGTTTCTACATGTTTAGAAATTAAACCAGCCTGTATTGAAACGCAGATGGATTTTCAGCAATGTAACGGTTAGCTCGACATTTTTCATCTAATAATGAAGCCAGATGCAGAAGAGGATCCGGCAGCCTGGCGTAGTGTAAATTATTATCATTCAGATTTGCTAAGCAGCCCAAATTTACAAGAAGCTAAATGGTTATTTGACATAACAATCGAACAGTCGTTAATTAAGCCTGGGCTAAAAGAATCACTAAGTGGGGCTTTTCCTTTTAAATTCACGTCTGGAAATATACCTCAATCATGGAAATGTGTAAATAATACTGTAACATGAGAATTAAAGGTTTGAAGACAAATCTTTACAATGATTGAAAAACTACAACAATAACGGCTTATGAGTTCAGCAACAGAAAATTGCATTTGATTTTTTTATACATTGACTAGAATTCTTTGGCAATATTTAATCTCAGATATACCAATACACTTCCAATAGAAATAATGCACCAGTGTTCTACATTGGTTTTGTGAAAAACATAATTGTAGAAAGACATGCTACTGTATATTAATAGTGGATAACTTAAATAACCAATGATATAACACATTGGATAGGGAAATAAATAGCAAAAAAAACTGTGAACACCCTTCTTTATAAACTGGACCGAAGCAACCAACACTGGTACAATAACAAAAGCAGCATGATTATGTTTTATGTTTATTACCTGCTTGGGCATTGTTATATAGAATATAATTTCATTAAATACTAGTGCAAATCATTTTAGAAGGAACTGTAGTGCTGTATATCCCTGTAGAGTCAATTTGAACCCATGCTTCATATTGTCCCTTTTGACAGATCAGCATTATCTAATGCCACACTGTTCTAAATATTTAGTGATTCAGTTAGATTCTTATCTTTTTAATGAGCTTATTCAAATTGATACTACACTGTAAACTGACAGCACTTTTAAAGCAGAAACGATCTAAAGCCCCTTTCACATTGGCATACCCGGGTCACGACCTGGTGCCATGCGATTTCACATTGCTTTTTGAAAAAGCAAGGTCAACCTGGGTGACAGAAGCAAAGTACACAATGTGCGTACGCAATGCCCCAGAAGCAGCAACGTTCACATGACCACCGTCATTTGTTCAGGCTTTCAAGATGGCCTACTTCTTACGGAAGCTTCCATCTAAGCTTCTCTGGATTGAACCGTCGGCCCAAATATTGGTTGCAGCAAATGTTTCTTCATCCCTGCTGCAATATGGTTCATGGTGTGTCTCAATCAACACAAATATGGCTAAACAGATTAAACACAAAGGCTTGCAAGTTTGTTGTGGAAGTGAAGCCTTCACTCAGACGTCGCTGTTTGTTACTTCATCCGCTTACGAACCCCCAGCATGCATTTTGTCTCGCTTGACCTGGGTTAAAGCGTGTAAGCCCACATCCTGAGGTGGGTTGCTGTCAACCCGGGTATGTGGTTTCATACTACGCGGGATTGTGACCCGGTATCCAGAACCCAGGGGACCCAGGTAGGAGTGCCAGTGTGAAAGGAGCTTTAGCCAACAGAGGAGACCGAAGACCAGCCATCAATATCTGCTTCCATTAATAGATAAGGAGATGAAGTCTATCTACAGCATTACCTTTGAAATATCTGCAGATTCCGAAATGTGGTATACAAAACCCCATCAAAGAACAAAAATAACTCAGACAGAAGAAAAGTGGGAGTTATGATACTATTACTTGAGCTAAGAGGAAAGATTTTATAACCTTGGTTATCACTCCTTTAATGATATCCTAGCAGTATGTTACAACAGTTCTATACAATAAGGATCTCCTGGGCAACTAGAGTCAGATTAAAATTTGGATTGACTTACCCCCAGTACACATACTATACATTTCAAATACACGCAGATATAAACTGAAAAAAGAAGCCAAAAAGCAGCTCCAATGTTTCTTTAAATATTTCAATAACAAAATCTAAAAACAGGAAGGCAGAAGTTGCTGCCTTTAATTCTTCAGACAGAATGTTCCAGCTCAGTGGAGCAAGAAAAGTGAAAGAGCATTTTTTCAATGGCCTTCATAACAGTAGCATGACATGAGCTAAATTGATACAGCAGCCACAATTGTTGCAATTGGTGCTGCTTGTGAAAATGCATTTTTCTATTCAGAGCTACAGTAATATGTGACCAAGGTGTAAACAAGCTCACACATTGTTTACATACTGTAAATGACAGCTTCTACATTTTAGTAAAATATTTTATATAAAAAAAGGTTATTTGTTCCTCTGGATGGCTTAAGCTGCTTATAAATGATGCTGCCATTTGAAGCGAGTCGAAAGAACGTACTGCTCTACTCAGAACTTGATTGGCTGAGACGATCCCTGAGGTTTATAATAATACTTGACACCTTTTTCATTGAAATACCTTCCTGTTACACACACCATTTCAGTTCTCATTTTGAAAAGTGCCCGTGAAGCAATGTATTTAAACAGGCAGCAGGCAAACAAGCAGCATGTAATATTTTAAATCACATGATTAATCAAGCATGCAATCTAATTCACACTTGCTACATTTTAATACAAAAAAAACAAAAAAAAATGACAGGGAGGAACAGCAGATAAGTAAGCCATGTAACATATATTTTACAATTAAAATAACTAAATTGAAGACCACTGTTAGCGTGTTTATTGTCTGTGTTCAAGTAACTCAGTATTGTTGTTTTGAAATTCGAGTGTGGGGAGCTCGATGAGCTGTTGACTTGCGTTATTGATCAATTACAAACCAACAACTCTGTTAAACCCACCAACTAGCTATTGGGGACAGTTCCCAGTGAGATTAAGCAATAGGAAGCTCCAGAGTTCAGTTATTTACAGTATAGATCATATTTAACCATTGATATAGCCTCTTTAGAAAGCAAGAGGCCCTCTTTTTGAAAATAATTCTTCATTGTCCTTATGGCAACATCTCTCATCTTCGTGGGTTGCAGGACTGTGTCCCTTTGTTTGAACTAATTCATAAATCTTCTTCCTTCCTTTTTTATAGGGCACTAGTTATGGAGGTTGTAGACCTGTGAGGTCTTGCATATGCACTTACAAGGGCTTGGTGTCTGCTGTCAAGCTAATCGGCTCTTTTCACCTGCCGAATTTAAGGAAGGGATGTTGCTAAGCTACTGAACCATAAAGGGAAGGGCCTGTCCGGGTAAGTCATCACCTGGAATTGACAGGCGTTTGACCAGTAGTGGACAACGGTGCGGCAAACTAGCCCTAGTCTGATGTTTCTTCCTAACCCTGCAGGAGTGCAAGGGCCAATGCAGCGCTCCCTGTGGATCACCAGCCAAAATCGTCACCTTGCAGGGAGTGGAATTTAAACTGTGCTTGCATGACTCTTTTGTGACCCTTACCATTGTGTTTTTTCATAAAAACACAGCATTCAAAAGAGGTAAAGTGCTCCTGGCTGTGGTAAAGCACTCTTCGCTGGGGATTCCGAAGGGAGTATTGCATTGGCTCTGGCGCTCCCGTGGGTTAGATAGGCAAAACCAGCATGGACTGTTTCTCCTCATTGCGCTACAGCGAACCGTGCTGGCCAGGCTCACAGTGAGCTCAGAGCGTACATCTGCAGGGCTGTCCTTTGTCCTATGAGATGCCTCTCTCCTGGGTAGCAGTGTGATGTGCTGTGTGAGACGCCTTTCTCCTGGGTAGCAGTGTGATGTATGAGACGCCTCTCTCCTGGGTAGCAGTGTGCTGTATGAAACGCCTCTCTCCTGGGTAGCAGTGTGCTGTAGGAGACACCTCTCTCCCAGGTAGCAGTGTGCTGTGCTGTATGAGACGCCTCTCTCCTGGGTAGCAGTGTGCTGTGCTGTATTGAGACACCTCTCTCCTGGGTAGCAGTGTGCTGTGCTGTATGAGACAACTCTCTCCCAGGTAGCAGTGTGATATGCTGTATGAGATGCCTCTCTCCTGGGTAGCAGTGTGTTGTATGAGACGCCTCTCTTCTGGGTAGCAGTGTGATATGCTGTATGAGACGCCTCTCTCCTGGGTAGCAGTGTGCTGTATGAGACGCCTCTCTCCTGGGTAGCAGTGTGATGTGCTGTATGAGACACCTCTCTCATGGGTAGCAGTGTGCTGTGCTGTATGAGACGCCTCTCTCCTGGGTAGCAGTGTGTTGTATGAGACGCCTCTCTTCTGGGTAGCAGTGTGCTGTGCTGTATGAGACGTCTCTCTCCTGGGTAGCAGTGTGCTGTATGAGACGCCTCTCTCCTGGGTAGCAGTGTGCTGTATGAGACGCCTCTCTCCTGGGTAGCAGTGTGCTGTATGAGACACCTCTCTCTTAGGTAGCAGTGTGCTGTGTGAGACATCTCTCTCCTGGGTAGCAGTGTAATATGCTGTATGAGATGCCTCTCTCCTGGGTAGCAGTGTGATGTATGAGACGCCTGTCTCCTGGGTAGCAGTGTGATGTATGAGACGCCTCCCTCCTAGGTAGCAGTGTGTTGTATGAGAAGCCTCTCTCCTGGGTAGCAGTGTGTTGTATGAGACGCCTGTCTGCCGGGTAGCAGTGTGTTGTATGAGACGCCTGTCTCCTGGGTAGCAGTGTGATGTATGAGACACCTCTCTCCTGGGTAGCAGTGTGATGTGTTGTATGAGATGCCTGTCTCCTGGTTAGCAGTGTGATGTATGAGACGCCTCTCTCCTGGGTAGCAGTGTGATGTATGAGACGCCTCTCTCCCGGGTAGCAGTGTGCTGTGCTGTATGAGACGCCTCTCTCCTGGGTAGCAGTGTGTTGTATGAGATGCCTCTCTCCCAGGTAGCAGTGTGCTGTGCTGTATGAGACGCCTCTCTCCTGGGTAGCAGTGTGCTGTGCTGTATGAGACGCCTCTCTCCTGGGTAGCAGTGTGATGTGCTGTATGAAACGCCTCTCTCCTGGGTAGCAGTGTGATATGCTGTATGAGACGCCTTTCTCCTGGGTAGCAGTGTGATGTGCTATATGAAATGCCTCTCTCCTGGGTAGCAGTGTGATGTATGAGACGCCTCTCTCCTGGGTAGCAGTGTGATATGCTGTATGAGACGCCTTTCTCCTGGGTAGCAGTGTGATGTGCTGTATGAAATGCCTCTCTCCTGGGTAGCAGTGTGCTGTGCTGTATGTGATGCCTTTCTCCTGGGTAGCAGTGTGATGTGCTGTATGAAACCTGGCAGCTGGAGAACTGAAGGGAACTTTTTTTTGGGGCAGTGTGACTGTGGAAGTTGGCCCAGGGAAGCGATGGCTGGGTGCCTGGCTGAACAGATAATCCGTTAGCTCTCCCTCCCTTTCTGTTTTGTTGGTGTTATTGCTCTTTGAACCCAGTAAATATTAACTCACAGCCTACCCAAGTTAAACCATCTTGTTACCGGCGGTAAAATAGAGTAGTTTTGTGTGAGAACTGCATCAAAGCAAACAGCAATACGTTAGACACTGTAACTTTCTCCATAGCATATACCTCAAAAACCCAATAACCCTCCCCCCCAACCTGTAGTCATGTGAAATGTGACTATTAAAATATATGTTCATCTCTGGAAAGAGTGTGATAACAAGGGTCTCTTGTGACCAGGAACTGAAGCCATCAAACCTTTTGACTCCTCGGCACAGAATTATACAGCTGAAAAGAGATTCAGAGCAGCTCTTGTTTCACGCAGAATTCTATCTTGTGCAGTATTTATTAACATTGATAGTCATTTTAAATTAAAGCATTCCAGAATGGGTAAACCAAGCAATCGTTTGCTTCCACATAAGGGAATTTTGTGTTTTTATGATAAAGAATATATATATATATATATATATATATATATATATATATATATATATATATATATATATATATATATATATATATATATATATATATATAACATGGGAAACTATGGTAAATGCATAGTATACTCTTGGGAAAAGTTTGGGAAAACCGCTAAATGATCAAATTTACTATGGCATACTCTTATCAGGGGTAGCATGATAATATGCATTGCTAGGAATGCTCTTTCTGCAGTGAGGCAAGCTTTTTGACAGGGTTTTTTTTCAGTTTGTCTGTATTATATTGTATGTTTTTAAAAAAAATGATCAAGTGACTAAATAATAAAACATAAAAAAACTGGGAGCAGCAGTAATCTCTGAGACCTGAATCAAAGGAGGGAAACACACTTAGTGAACCCAAGAATCGATTCCTGCATAATGATTCTGAGGTTTTCAGGCAATTGGGCACAAAAATAAGAGATTGAAACAGCTCCGCTTTCAGAATTCAAAGGCCTCAGTAAAATTCAGTGGAAATTGCACAATGTGAATGCCCCTGCATGTTGCAGAGACTGCGTACATTTACATGAGCATCCATGTTCATGGGTTTACATGACATTGGTTCATATGTATCGAATGCACTAAGCAGCTGGAGAGCACACCTGCATGCAGCGTCACTAACAGATTTTATTTGAACCTTGTCAGGAATAACATCCTATATTGTTAACCCAGTGCTGCTTCAAAAACACAGCCTGCTGTATTGGGATAGGGATAGGCTATTTAAAGGCTCTTATTTCATGTTGATACATTTTTGTCAATTTGTACAGAACATTTATTTTACAGCCTCTGTCACAACCTGTACACTTAAAAAAGCTCTGGTTTGATTTGCCTTTGCTAATAACTGAAGCCTTCAAGGCAAGTACATGTCAAATGTGTGTCTGTTGAATAATATCAAAACAGTTTCTCCTAAGGGGCTGGCATTGTTAATACTAAAGTGAAGAACCAGTCAGATTTTTTCCTAATGTCTAGATGTATAAAAGGTTTGGCAGTTCTCTTTTTTCAGATTTGTTTTTTTGTGACTCAGCTGTATACTCTAGTAATACATTTGGTAAGATTGTATTGTTTGTCAGCTATAGAGGCGTACTGTGGCTGGCAAGGTACCATACTTGCCAACATTTGGAAACTGTTCTGCGGGACGCCGTCTCGGGTGGGGGTCATACGCATCATAAAAATGGGAGAAGTCATACGCAAAAAACACTCATTATCATATAATAGACATATCCCCCTCCAACTCAACACGACACGATCATCATGACAGTAAAAACAGACATAATGAAGCGTTCTTCTCTTTGTATAAGTTAGTGATCAGCATTGTGTCAGCCACACAAAGAGCACAGCGTGGGGTTTTCACTAACTCTACTGTGCAGAATAATTTTTTTTTTTCCTATCGGTAAATATCGGGACTTTCTTCGTATGCATCGTGACATGTTTGTTAAATTACTAGAAGCAAACTTGGTTTAAGTTCTTTCATCAAGAGTTAGGTTATAAATAATGTGTCTAATAATTCTAAGGGCCTCGTTTATCTTCAAGTTAATTAAATAGACAACACGGATGATGATACCGTTAATAATATCATTCAATTACGGCTCTCTAAGCATTATGGCCCCTGGGAAGCCGTTATTGAACGCTGATGGAGAAGAAGGATGGTCTTTAAGGGGTCTATAAAGCAAAGCCTCTCTCTGAGATAGTCTGTCAGGCCTGCCCGCCTCATCACAGTGTGCTTGATATACGAGCGTTTGGAGGCTGCATCGGGAGCAGAGGGCAGGAACCAGGCAGTCAGGACAGAATTCTGCAGCAAGGTATTTATACATAGCAGGCATGAGGGGAATGAAATGGAAGAAGTGAAAAACACCACGCAAGAACTATTGTTGTTATTTTTAAATATTATTTTTTAAGGAGGCCCTGTGCCCAAAAACAAATCTGTTATTTAATCAGCTTTGCATCCTTCAATACATTATTAGTTTCATGGATATGAAGTAGGTCTTGCTTTTACAGTAGCTGAAAGCTGATTCAATTTGTTTTACTTATTTATGTTTATATTGTAATATAATGTATATCATGTATATTTGATGTCCTTTGATGGGTTTGTGTGTATTTCAATCCAGACTAGCATTTTAAAAACAAACTTACACCACAAACAACTGCGAATATGATTAAAGCAAATAAAGTCAAAATACCTGTAGTGAAAATCACTTTCTCTACTGGATTAGAATAAGATACCAAAGGGGTAATTTCACTTAACCAATAGCTTCCAGGAACATGGAGTGCATGAGGAGATAGCAGTCTAAAGAGTGGGGATTCACAATCTAGTGAGGGAGACTGTCATTAACTTTGACTTCAGAACAGTCATTTAGCTCAGTGACAGGCTACATTTATAAACATTTGTTTATCTAAACTAATAAAAGCAAATTACAGAGAGATCCCAAATGTCATATAATCTTACGTCATGTTGTCAATTTGTTAATTAAGATAAATTATGCTGCATTAAAATAACCGTTTTTTGTCAGAAGTTATCAACAAAATGGTTTTACCTGGTTACCTGGAAGGGAAAGGCTTAAACCTAAAAAACACACACACACACAAAGTAGGCCGCCCCTGTGAATGCACTTGTAGAAGAATGGAAAGGACTTTGCTGGGGAACAGCTCAATAAGGATGCACTATAAATAGAACAGGGAAATGTATTCAGTTTGGAGGTCAGGTTACAAACAATCCTCAACATCCAACAGTTGATTATTGTTGTTGTTTAGTTTGTAGCTGAGGTTTTGAGGTTATCTTTCTGGGGGGACATTTTAATTTGCTGCTGTTGGAGGGTTTATCTATTGGTCTTGTGTAGATTATGTGTCCCGCGGGACACTCAATGGAGTCCAGCTATCTATCTAGCAATCCTTAATCACTTCCGAATAACAGACACCAAAGAGATACATTTTCATCAGCTGTGTCTAATAGGATTTATCTCACTGCATTGCAAACACTCCAGTGTAGCAACTTGCATAACCTGGAATGGATCTTCTGAGTTAAAAACAATGACATCAGCATGCACTTACCTCTCAACTACTGAGCTTGCTCTTTAGGGGAATGGTAAGAGTTTCGTCTTCGAACCGTGAGGTCCGCAGCTCATGTCCAGCCCTGGTCTCTCCATTCAATTCAATGGGCTCAGCTGCCAATACATTATAAACCAATGCAGTAAACGTTTAGAAAACATGAAATACAGGTACTTTAGCTGCTATGTACTGCAGTTACGATTTCCAGATGTTAAAACTACAATACCTGTTCTTAACATCTGTGTGTGACATAGTGGGGCAGATGTGCCCTGAAATAGAATAAATACAATAAATCATTTAATATAACAACACATATGGATACATGTAATGGGAGATGGTTTGCATTGATATAAGGACATTTCTCCTTGAGACAAGTTTCAAAAGGTTTTTCACTAAAGATTCTGTCTGTGAAGATCTAAAAAATGAATACTTCACTGGTGGAAATACAATACATGTATTATTCAACAGGAAACCATCCCTCTCACTTAAATGCAGAAAAAACATGGACATTAACATTTCTAAGATGATACTGTTACAGTGCTTAATTTTGTAATGTTTTTGTTGCTATTTCACTTCACCTGAATTATTGAATTGGTGAAGGTCCTTTAAGAAGTAAAGTATATTTACACTTGACTGTCTACATGGCCTAACCATAAATTAACCAAATCTAGCAGAACTACTGAACTATGAAATAGTCCTGTGTTATTAATAAAACTCAGGAGTCAAAGGTATGCAGGACGCACCTGGCGCTCCAAGCTGTGTTTTTTTTTACTAGGTGAGACGCTGAACACATGTTTTTTTAAACAGAGGCTTGTTTTTTTATACTCCATATATTAATGTGGTCAGGACATGTCTTATGACTTGAAGTTTCATTGAAAAGTGGCATGATACAGGGAAAAATACAAGAATGATCTAACAACAAGAGAATCAAACAGAACACTCGTACTGTACTAGAATATAAAATAGTTAAACATGACATACTGCATTATGAAAATGTAGAAGACACACAGTACATAGCTTTGACCTCTGATATTTCAAAGATTCAGAACCCTCGCTCTGTCCTTGCTGAGCTCACAGGTACACATGCATCAAAGCAAGAAGTGGGCCGCTTACTCAGCTCCTCTGTTTCTTTGCACCCAGAGGAATATATTATTCAATAACAGTTCAGAGACTGAGTTGAATCCTTCCAGGCAGCAGGTTAATATTGCAGTTTGTGTTATTAATACCAAGGGGCTAGGGTCAAAAAAATGATCATCAGAGTTTTGACATATAAATAAATAAGAATGTTATTATTCTGAATTGAGCTTGTTTTTAATCCTCTCCCTTGCTTTGAAGCACCCGCTACACATATCTCTTCATGTTTTAAGTGCAGTATTATCACACAAAACTGACCATCAACATTGACCCGATTACAGATACTATAGTTTGATAATTATTTGGGGAAAATAGGCAAATGGTGAGCTGAACTGGTTGTCAGTGTCAACAGATTTGGAATAATTTTTGACTGCTAGCTTTAAAATGTGAAATCAAATACAATACATTGTAACGCTATCGAGCTACCAATGCCAAAAGAATAAGTGGGTGGTACAATGAAAATGACAAATGACTACAGCAACTGCTGACATTAAACACATATTGTGGGTGGCATAGGAAAATAAATTAAGAGGCAATTGGAACAATCATGCAGAGACAATTCCTTTCAAGGTGTAATACCCCAGTGCTGATACCCCAGATACCTAAACCTGTCACAGTGACTGCTGGACTAATATTTCAAACTACAATCACAATATATTCAAAGCCTAGTTTTATTTTATTTATTTTTTTGGTAAAGAAAAACTAAATATGTACAGTACTAACAAGAATCAACAAGAGTTTCAAAATGGTTTATTTAAAGTTTTGAACACTAACATTTTGGTTTTGTAACATAAAGAAAGAAAATGCATAATGAATGAACCTGTGTCAAAATCCTTACTCAGTCTTACCCTCACAAGATGATGCTTCATTTCTTCTCCTGAACCCCGGTGGCGGTTATATATTTTGGGACGTGATGTGAGTGTTAGATAAAGTTGCATAGTAAACATCTTTTATTACAGCACAAGCACAAAACAACGCAGCCCTCGGTTTCCCTTCTTTAGACAGTTATTGAGTATCAATCAATAGCAAGCTGGCAGTCTTATTTAATATAGAACCTGTCGTGATCCAACTAAGTATAAGTGATTATTTATCTTAGCTTTCTTTTCACAGGGCGGGAGCCAGGGCTGTGAGAGGAAGGGAGTGTTTTTGCAACTTAGCATCTGAGGCTCAGCCTCTAGACAAGGGAGAGAGAAAAGAAGGGGCAGGACTCCAACTGAGAGAGCCTTCCCTATGGAGTCGAGGCAAGCCCTAATGGCCTGCGGGCCCCTGAAAACACAGAGTCCTCTGACTTCTCGGAGAGTCATTATAGGCGTTGACTCGCGACTGGGTCCTGGTTACCGACCGGGTTCGACCCTCAGAGGACGGAACGGCTCATACGAAGCCTTGACGTAAGGAAGAAAAGAGAATCTGAAAGAACACAAATAACTGTTAGTTATGGGACTCGAGCACTAAGAGTATGAAGGCCACATCCCAGGAGGATAAAGAGGGAAGTAAAACAGAGCTGCCTTTCTTGAGGCAAGATATAGCACATGAGCTGCGAATGAATAGTGTGGCCGGTGGTCCCCTCTGACGACATGAAGAACTTGCAGTTACTGGAACTCTAGGTCGGGGAAGTGAGACTCACTATCCCCCGATCCCCTAATGGTTGCAACTTAGTGCCACTCGCACAGCAAGCTGAGCCCCTGATTGGTGGTGAATCTCCTGTCGCTGACATCCCTGAGCACCTGCTGCCATTGAACTGTTGACCCTGGGTCATTACAATACAATGGACCGTAGGTATGCATACCTGTGAACACAAGCTTTCATTATAAGGGAGACAGTGTGGTGAATAGCTCATAGCTCCGAAACAGGCCTCCACTGGAGATTTAGTGAGCTGAAATCTCTTTTAAACACATAAGGTCAGAAGACAAAGGCATACAAGTTAAAAATATATTCAATTGTATTAGTTTGGTGGAATGATAGAATGTGATATAGTGCTTTTTCTAATTGTTTTGTTTAAAAGGGAAGCATAGCAAATAGAACAACCATGACATCCTTCACAATCAAATTGGCCCCTGTGGCTCTGGTTGTAAACATAGGTGGCAGATTTGGCAGCAGTCAATACTTTGGTAGACAAGCAATCTTTGTGAACAGGTCCACTATAGTTGATGTTGCATGACAACAAAGCATACACGGTGAAGTTATCCAAGTCCGTCACAATCTTCTGAACCATACTGAAACATTGTGTCACTGCTTGCATTGCTGTAAGGGATGCAAAGAAGAGTCTTCATCAATGATGACACCAAAATCTACCCACCATCTCCTCTTTGGGGATATGTATATATATATATATATATATATATATATATATATATATATATATATATATATATATATATATATATATATATACAGTACTGTGCAAAAGTTTTAGGCAGGTGTGAAAAAATGCTGTAAAGTAAGAATGCTTTCAAAAATAGACATGTTAATAGATTATATTTATCAATTAACTAAATGCAAAGTGAGTGAACAGAAGAAAAATCTAAATCAAATCCATATTTGGTGTGACAACCCTTTGCCTTCAAAACAGCATCAATTCTTCTAGGTACACTTGCACAAATTCAGGGATTTTGTAGGCATATATTCAGGTGTATGATTAAACAATTATACCAAACAGGTGCTAATGATCATCAATTCAATATGTAGGTTGAAACACAATCATTAACTGAAACAGAAACAGCTGTGTAGGAGGAATAAAACTGGGTGAGGAACACCCAAACTCAGCTAACAAGGTGAGGTTGCTGAAGACAGTTTACTGTCAAAAGTCATACACCATGGCAAGACTGAGCACAGCAACAAGACACAAGGTAGTTATACTGCATCAGCAAGGTCTCTCCCAGGCAGAAATTTCAAGGCAGACAGGGGTTTCCAGATGTGCTGTCCAAGCTCTTTTGAAGAAGCACAAAGAAACGGGCAACGTTGAGGACCGTAGACACAGTGGTCGGCAAAGGAAACTTACTGCAGCAGATGAAAGACACATCATGCTTACTTCCCTTCGCAATCGGAAGATGTCCAGCAGTGCCATCAGCTCAGAATTGGTAGAAAACAGTGGGACCCTGGTACACCCATCTACTGTCCGGAGAAGTCTGGTCAGAAGTGGCCTTCATGGAAGACTTGCGGCCAAAAAGCCATACCTCTGATGTGGAAACAAGGCCAAGCGACTCAACTATGCACGAAAACACAGGAACTGGGGTGCAGAAAAATGGCAGCAGGTGCTCTGGACTGATGAGTCAAAATTTGAAATATTTGGCTGTAGCAGAAGGCAGTTTGTTCACCGAAGGGCTGGAGAGCAGTACACGAATGAGTGTGTGCAGGCAACAGTGAAGCATGGTGGAGGTTCCTTGCAAGTTTGGGGCTGCATTTCTGCAAATAGAGTTGGGGATTTGGTCAGAATTAATGGTCTCCTCAATGCTGAGAAGTACAGGCAGATACTTATCCATCATGCAATACCATCAGGGAGGCATCTGATTGGCCCCAAATTTATTCTGCAGCATGACAACGACCCCAAACATACAGTGAAAGTCATTAAGAACTATCTTCAGCGTAAAAAAGAACAAGGAGTCCTGGAAGTGATGGTATGGCCCCCACAGAGCCCTGATCTCAACATCATCGAGTCTGTCTGGGATTACATGAAGAGAGAGAATTAACTGAGGCTGCCTAAATCCACAGAAGAACTGTGGTTAGTTCTCCAAGATGTATGGGCCAACCTACCTGCCGAGTTCCTTCAAAAACTGTGTGCAAGTGTACCTAGAAGAATTGATGCTGTTTTGAAGGCAAAGGGTGGTCACACCAAATATTGATTTGATGTAGATTTTTCTTCTGTTCACTCACTTTGCATTTTGCAATTTTTGATAAATATAAACTATTAACATGTCTATTTTTGAAAGCATTCTTACTTTACTGCATTTTTTCACACCTGCCTAAAACTTTTGCACAGTACTGTATATATGCTGTTTGTTATCTGCAACTCAGTCATTTCATCGTTCAATATAGCCACATCAAATTTCAGCTATGGAAATGTCTCTGCTAACCTCACCACTGCAAATAATAAAAAACACAACATGTAATATTCATTGCACGCAACTGCACCTGGGCCCAGCCCTGAGTCCATTTCTGTTTTTTTTTTCTGAACCCACTTTAATGACTAAATGTCAAAAATATATAGGCGCCATCTAATCTACTAGGAGTACAAAAATAAACTGTAGCAAGGTAGTATTGGCGTACTGTCAATCAAAACACAAATCCGCAAAGCAGAGCAAACAGATTGTCTACCTGGAGGCGGGATGCAGATCAGGAGCTCTGGCAATAGGGCAGATGTGTGATACAATAGGAATATCTTTGGTGATACAAACCAACAGATGGTAAAAATTCAGTATTTAAAAAAAATGTCAATATGTCGAATCCGCTATCAAAGAACAAGTCGGGTTGTGCAAAGAGTAAAGAGCAAAAAAGACAGCTACAGCTTTGTCAGAAAGAAGAAGAAAATATATATATACAGTGGCTCTCAAAAGTATTCACCCACCTTGGACTTTTCCACATTTTATTGTGTTACAACATGGAATCAAAATGGATTTAATTAGCAGTTTTTGCCACTGATCAACACAAAAAAAGTCCATAATGTCAAAGTGAAAAATAAAATCTACAAATTGTTCTAAATTAATTACAAATACAAAACAGAAAATAATTGATTGCATAAGTATTCACCCCCTTGAGTCAATATTTGGTAGAGGCACCTTTGGCAGCAATTACAGCCATGAGTTTATTTGGATAAGCTTTGCACATCTGGACACTGCAATTTTTGCCCATTCTTCTTTGCAAAATTGCTCAAGCTCCGTCAAGTTGGATGGGGCCTTTGGTGAACAGCAATTTTCAACTCTTTCCACATATTCTTAATTGGATTGAGGTCCGGGCTTTGACTGGGCCACTCCAGGACATTTATCTTTTTGTTTTTAAGCCACTCCAGTGTGGCTTTGACTGTATGTTTGGGGTCATTGTCCTGCTGGAAGATGAATCTTCTCCCAAGTCCCAGGTCTCTTGCAGACTTCAGCAGGTTTTCCTCCAGGATTTCTCTGTACTTTGCTGCATCCATTTTGCCCTCTATCTTCAGGAGCTTTCCAGGCCCTGACGCAAAGAAGCATCCCCATAGCATGATGCTGCCACCAGCATGCTTCACGGTAGGGATGGTGTTCTCAGGATGATGTGCGGTGTTAGGCTTGCGCCAAACATAGTGTTGAGGCCAAAAAGCTCTATTTTGGTCTCATCAGACCATAGAATCTTCTCCCACTTGGTCTCAGTGTCAACGACCAGTTTTGTGAAGCACCCAGGCTATTGTTGCCGTATGCACAGTGTCTCCCAGCTCACGCCGTGGAAAACTACTTTAGAGTTGCCATAGGCCTCTTGGTGGCCTCTCTGATTAGTGCCCTTCTCGCCCGGATACTCAGTTATTGAGGACGGCCTGTTCTAGACAGATTCACAGTTGTGCCATATTCTCTCCATTTCTTAATAATGGATTTTACTGTGCTCCGGGGGATATTCAATGCCTTGGAAATGTTCTTATATCCTACCCCTGATTGGTGCTTTTGAAGAACCTTATCCGGATTTGCTTTGAATATTCCTTCGTCTTCATGATGTAGTTTTTGTTAGGAAATGTACTAACCAACTGTGGGACCTCCCAGACACAGGTGTATTTTACCTGAAATCATGTGAAACACCTTAATTGCACACAGGTGGACTCCATTCAACTAATTATGTGACAATTGGTTGCACCAGAGCTTATTTAGGTGTGTCATAGCAAAGGGGGTGAATACTTATTCAATCAATTATTTTCTGTTTTATATTTGTAATTAATTTAGAACAATTTGTAGATTTTATTTTTCACTTTGACATTATGGACTTTTATTGAGTTGATCAGTGGCAAAAACTCCTAATTAAATCAATTTTGATTCCATGTTGTAACACAATAAAATGTGGAAAAGTCCAAGGGGGGTGAATACTTTTGAGAGCCACTGTATATATATTGTATGGTTTGTTTTGCTTCCATAGTTTGGGTTATTTTATGTATTTTTTTTTTACTACCTTGCTACTGTTTAGAGAAATAACTTTGCTTGCTCGTCTTATTACCCTATGGAAGAGCACTAGGGCCATGCGAGAAAAAAGAAAAAACCTCAACATTTCGAGTTTTCATTTTCTCACATGGCCCTAGGGCTCTTCCGTACTTACCTGATGATATGAACTCTCAGTTTCAGTGGTACAGTAGGCTGATTCAGAAAGACATGAGCAGGGGATTCCGCAACACCACATTGCACTGCTACAATTCCAAAGTTGCTAGTGCTGAGCCATCCTTCAGTAAACTGTCTTCGATAAAGAATTACCCGCAGTCCTCCATGTCACAGGAGAGATTGACTGCATTGGCTGTTCTGTCAATTGAAAATAGACTTGCAAGACAAGTAAACGTTTTGGAGATAATCGAAAAATTTGCATTATTATCTTACATTATTTACAAAGAAGAAATGTATTATTATTATTATTATTATTATTATTATTATTATTATTATTATAATAATAATAATAATAATAATAATAATAATAATAATAATAATAATAATAATAATAATTTGTTTTATGAATTTCAGTTTATAAAAAATGAAATAAAATTAGGTACCTATACCAATGTTCAATATGGATATGCTGAATAACTGAAATAAACTTATTGTGGGGCTCTTTTTGCATTAAACTACAGCATTCATGAACACGTTTTCGCTTATGAGTTCTATTGAATGCATTTGTACTATGGTCTAAATTTGAGATGCATACATGTGTTTTTATAGAAATGTTTTCATACTAACTTTTGTACTTAACATTAATTTAAAAATCAAATTGATGCTTATGATTTAATATGTTTTTATGTGACTAATTTGAAGCTATTAATATGTTTCAATATTAACTAAATAAGCAGTCTGCATCCTGCCAGCACTGAGAAATGCCAAACTAAAATAAACTGTGTCTAAAATAACTTAAATTGTTTTTGGTCTTTTTTTTTATTATTTCTTACCAATCAGTAATTATTTGATGGGTCAATCAATCGATTTTTATTTACGTAAGCTTAAAACTTAAATGCGGTAGAACAGGGGGTTAGTGTTTTGTTGTCTGGTTTAATGTATATTGCTCTAACGTTATATTATGTTTTTTTAAAAAATAATTGTTTTAGAAAACAAAAAAGAACGGACGTAGACATGAGCTCAATATACACTCCTTACAATGGAGCCCGTGAGAATTAGCCGAGGCTAAAACAGCCCTGTGAGAATTAGCCTAGGCTAAAACTCACCCCTGTGAGAATTAGCCTAGGCTAAAACAGCCCTGTGAGAATTAGCCTAGGCTAAAACAGCCCTGTGAGAATTAGCCTAGGCTAAAACTCACCCCTGTGAGAATTAGCCTAGGCTAAAACAGCCCCGTGAGAATTAGCCTAGGCTAAAACTCACCCCTGTGAGAATTAGCCTAGGCTAAAACAGCCCTGTGAGAATTAGCCTAGGCTAAAACAGCCCTGTGAGAATTAGCCTAGGCTAAAACACCCCTGTGAGAATTAGCCGAGGCTAAAACAGCCCCGTGAGAATTAGCCTAGGCTAAAACTCACCCCTGTGAGAATTAGCCTAGGCTAAAACTCACCCCTGTGAGAATTAGCCTAGGCTAAAACAGCCCCGTGAGAATTAGCCTAGGCTAAAACTCACCCCTGTGAGAATTAGCCTAGGCTAAAACAGCCCCGTGAGAATTAGCCTAGGCTAAAACTCACCCCTGTGAGAATTAGCCTAGGCTAAAACTCACCCCTGTGAGAATTAGCCTAGGCTAAAACAGCCCCGTGAGAATTAGCCAAGGCTAAAACTCACCCCCGTGAGAATTAGCCTAGGCTAAAACTCACCCCGGGTGAGTTCTGTTCTAGGCTAATCCTCACCCTGTCAGGCCAGTTCTCACCCCCAGGGTTGTGAAGGTTTTGTGAGATTTTAGCAATCAGAAACACAAGAGGATATGTGTCCTTAGTGTGATTTAACCTTTTTGTTAAGTTAAGTTAATTAAATTAAGATTTATTATTTTTATTATTTTAATTTAATTTACTTAGTATCCTTAATTTTAGTCACAGAATGAGATTCACGTTTGTATGTGTGTGTGTGTGTGTGTGTGTGTGTCATTTGTTTTATTGATAGTTATGTTTAAATTGTTATATTTTAATAAGTAGTACATTTAATATATGGACAGTATTAAACTTTGTATTGCATATTTCCATTAGAATATGATATCCCTTTTATATCCTCTGTATCAATGAACTTGCAGTCTTCTTGGATGGGTCTGTCATTGCATGGAATATGCAGAGTGCTTTCCCGTTATTTAGGAATTAGCCAGCTCTTTTGCACAGTGGTATCAGCGCTATGCTTTAGTGCGAGAGGTCCCGGGTTCGTGCCCGCCCTCCGCCTGTGTGTGGATTGCCTCGCCCTGTGTGATGCGGCTGCCTGCATTAACCAAGATCGCTACTATCTATCTATCTATCTATCTATCTATCTATCTATCTATCTATCTATCTATCTATCTATATATATATAAATGTCATTCGTGTACAGCTAATTTTATACAAGTTCTTTAAACTGAGGTGCACACTCATCAGAAACGTCTTTTTATATGGTCATCTTACAATGAAAGAAAGTGATCCACTCCATATTTCATTTCAAATAAAAAGTTAATATCTTTATTATTTAAATCTGCATGTTGTCCAGACTTGCTCTAAACAAGATTATTGGTTTCTAGTGTATGAAACATTTTTGTTCTATTATTGTTCTCACTATTATTGTTCAATAAACGTTGCTGATTAGCTTAGATTAGTTATCGTACAATGAAACGATTATGCTTATTACAGAGTTCTAGGGTGAGAATTGGCCCGGGCTAATATTCACCCTCCCAGAAGAGTAGTGGGGTGAGAATTAGCCTGACAGGGTGAGGATTAGCCTTTGACACTGGCTCTTTTGTACAGCGGTATTGGCGTTTTGCTTTAGTACGAGAGGTCCCGGGTTTACACCACCCTCCCCCTGTGAGTATTACTGTACGTTTTCACATTTTAACTACACTGATGATTTTATTTTGACAAACAACTGGGATTTTATTTTGCTATGTATAGGTGGTTAAATGTGTTCTTTGTGAAATATTTTTTTAAGCGCATTAGTGAACAACCCTTTTTTATCTGAAAATAATGGAAATTGCTTACCAGTATTTTGTAGCACGCATTATTATGCTAAACTCTTCTTTCTTTAATTAAGCAAGTTAGGCTGAGTTTATTATTATTATTATTATTTATTTCTTAGCAGACGCCCTTATCCAGGGCGACTTGAACTGGAACATATATGTGCGAGTATGCAATGGTTTTAAAACTCTGATTTGCATTGCTTGGACTGTTTTCCTTTGTAGCTGCTATGATTATCAAATATCAAATTAAATGCCACAAAATTTCCTTTCCTATGGTTAAGGTATCTGAAAAAAACAGTCGGAGTTTCACTGTTGAGAAAAGGTGAAAAACACTCAGGCTGCCTGTTAATAAAATTATAATATTGTAGTATTATCTGTCTTTCTATTTATCTATCTAAAGGGAAATGACCTCTGTCTGTGGGGTGTTCTTCGTCAGCAGGAGCACAAACTGTTTCTTTGTTGATTATGGATGAGTTAGCCCATCTCTTTATTCCCCACTTTTTGATGTCTGTGTCAAGTTCCAGTTCTTGTTCGGGTTTATCAGCGAAACTGATTGCAGTGCCGGTACTAGGTCCACTATCTTGCTCTGTCAAATTATTAGGTGTTGATCCGTCACTTGCGTTGTCGGGCTCACTTTGAAAGAAGCCACTGATTTTAGGAAGCTTTGCAGCCAACAACAATTTGTCCTTCTTCTGCTTACACTTTTGTGCACCACTGTTATGTTTTGCAGGCATCTTTACATTCAACACTACACTATTTTTAATTGTAAGCTAACAAGCTAAACCCTATGTATCTTTTTAAGGGCGGTAAATGTGGTTCAGGCAGTCACTCACTTATAGTGTGTTTTTAATCACCTTAAGCCTGCTGTCAGAGACGCACAGAACTGCAGCAGGGAAAGAGGTGCAACACAAACACAAAGTTCAGCAAAGACAAAGGTAACTATGTAGGTGGAGGGCCCCTCAAATAAATCATTACATACTGATACATATTTTCCCAAACTTTCAGACCTCTCCCGGGGCCCCTCTGAGTGCCCGGGCCCCAGTGCGCCACCCAGACATATTATAGAGAACGAGTAATCATATAATGGAATTGAGGTTACTAAGGCTGTCAAATTGTTATTTGAAAAACAAAAATCAGAAATGTAGCTTGTGTCATCCATTATACCTTAGCAAGCATAATGTGTGTGTACATATATATATATATATATATATATATATATATATATATATATATATATATATATATATATGAAGATAGACAGGAGAGGTTTTTCCATTCTAAATGCAAAGCCAAATGCTGCATAAAATTAATTGTCAGTATGTATTCTCTTTTCTCTCGTGATTCATTGCAGTATGTAATATTTAGTCATAAGATAGCATAAAGGTATGTAAACCAAACTAAAGATTAACACCCATACACACACACACATATACAGTATGTATATATATATATATATATATATATATACAGTACTGTGCAAAAGTTTTAGGCAGGTGTGAAAAAATGCTGTAAAGTAACAATGCTTTCAAAAATAGACATGTTAATAGATTATATTTATCAATTAACTAAATGCAAAGTGAGTGAACAGAAGAAAAATCTAAATCAAATCCATATTTGGTGTGACCACCCTTTGCCTTCAAAACAGCATCAATTCTTCTAGGTACACTTGCACAAAGTCAGGGATTTTGTAGGCATATAGTCAGGTGTATGATTAAACAATTATACCAAACAGGTGCTAATGATCATCAATTCAATATGTAGGTTGAAACACAATCATTAACTGAAACAGAAACAGCTGTGTAGGAGGAATAAAACTGGGTGAGGAACAGCCAAACTCAGCTAACAAGGTGAGGTTGCTGAAGACAGTTTACTGTCAAAAGTCATACACCATGGCAAGACTGAGCACAGCAACAAGACACAAGGTAGTTATATTGCATCAGCAAGGTCTCTCCCAGGCAGAAATTTCAAGGCAGACAGGGGTTTCCAGATGTGCTGTCCAAGCTCTTTTGAAGAAGCACAAAGAAACGGGCAACATTGAGGACCGTGAGACGCAGTGGTCGGCCAAGGAAACTTACTGCAGCAGATGAAAGACACATCATGCTTACTTCCCTTCGCAATCGGAAGATGTCCAGCAGTGCCATCAGCTCAGAACTGGCAGAAAACAGTGGGACCCTGGTACACCCATCTACTGTCCGGAGAAGTCTGGTCAGAAGTGGCCTTCATGGAAGACTTGCTGCCAAAAAGCCATACCTCCGACGTGGAAACAAGGCCAAGTGACTCAACTATGCATGAAAACACAGGAACTGGGGTGCAGAAAAATGGCAGCAGGTGCTCTGGACTGATGAGTCAAAATTTGAAATATTTGGCTGTAGCAGAAGGCAGTTTGTTCACCGAAGGGCTGGAGAGCGTACACGAATGAGTGTCTGCAGGCAACAGTGAAGCATGGTGGAGGTTCCTTGCAAGTTTGGGGCTGCATTTCTGCAAATGGAGTTGGGGATTTGGTTAGAATTAATGGTCTCCTCAATGCTGAGAAGTACAGGCAGATACTTATCCATCATGCAATACCATCAGGGAGGCATCTGATTGGCCCCAAATTTATTCTGCAGCATGACAACGACCCCAAACATACAGCGAAAGTCATTAAGAACTATCTTCAGCGTAAAGAAGAACAAGGAGTCCTGGAAGTGATGGTATGGCCCCACAGAGCCCTGATCTCAACATCATCGAGTCTGTCTGGGATTGCATGAAGAGAGAGAAGCAACTGAGGCTGCCTAAATCCACAGAAGAACTGTGGTTAGTTCTCCAAGATGTTTGGGCCAACCTACCTGCCGAGTTCCTTCAAAACTGTGTGCAAGTGTACCTAGAAGAATTGATGCTTGATGCTGTTTTGAAGGCAAAATGGGTCACACAAAATATGGATTTGATTTAGATTTTTCTTCTGTTCACTCACTTTTGCATTTAGTTAATTGATAAATATAATCGATTAACATGTCTATTTTGAAAGCATTCTTACTTTACAGCATTTTTTCACACCTGCCTAAAACTTTTGCACAGTACTGTATATATCATATATATATATATATATATATATATATATATATATATATATATATATATATATATATATATATATATATATATATATATATATATATATATATATATATATATATATATATATATATATATATATATATATATATACACTGATGCACAAAAGACATGCAACACTCAGGTCTAATGGATTTAATCAAATATTTTACATAACATAGATATCAAACAAAATCACAGATCAAAGAATCATGCTAAGTTTTCAGTATGAAATGGGACACACTGTCAAAATGAAAACATTACAAAGTTAGTATTGGGTATGACCTCCCTGAGCTTTAACACAACCTGGCAGTGTTGACGTATTGACCTGATCAGCCTCTGGATCACTCTTCCTGTGCAGCTGCAGCCAGCTGGCAAAGGTTGGCTGGTCACGGTTGTCTCCTGTGGGTGGTACTGGTCCCACAGATGTTCTATTGGACTCAGGTCAGGAGGAAAAGCTGGCCATGGCAAAACCTCGATATTGTTTTCTTGAAGTCTTGCAACTGTAATCCTAGCAATGTGTGGTCTTGAATTGTCCTGCTGGAAAATCGACACTTCCGGATTGGCTTGCAGGAACGGAAAAACTGTTGCCTCAAGGACTTTGTCAATGCATTGCTGAGCAGCAAGGTTGCCCGCAATCTGCACCAAAGGCGTTCTTGTGTTAAAGGAGATTCCTCCCCACATCATCACACTTCCACCACCCCACCGGTTGGCTTGAACAATGCAACAGTCAGCATAACGCTCATCATGACATCTCCACACACATTGTCTAGATAGATAGATAGATAGATAGATAGATTAATATAAATAAATATATAATCCATCCTTTTCTAAAGGGAACTTAATTTCACTGCACCGTCTTGGAGTGGAAGGGTTTCGTGTAGTTGTTCTCCTGTGGAGCGGACGCTCAGGAAGAGGCCATCGCCAGGAGGATGCCGGGACTACACTAGGTCAGTTTAGGGGATTTGATCCCAGACTAAGTTAGAGAGGGTTTCGTAGTATAGTAGGTTCCTGGAATGGGACGTCTCTTTTAGTGGGACTAACGCTCGCCTTTTGTGTGGCAAACTTATTTTTAGCTTTGTTTTGTTTTGTGTATTAAATCTGACACTAGGGCTAGCAATGCTGATACTCTAGCATGAGCACTTGTGATGAATTAAATCTGCGCGCCTGTGTGGCGTGTCAACACCTAATTCTCTATGTCTGCCTCAGTATTATTCAGTGATGACCCACACATGTAACGAATCCTACTGTTACAGGAACGTAATTTCACTGCAAAGAATACAACTTGAGACCTACTAGTAACCCTTCATCCATTAAACACACAATCGAGCTACATTTATAAACAATAATAATTATTAATAATAACGTTTATTTCTAAATACTAATAACCCTTACCTATCATGCAATTGGTCTTACGGGCTACTGTGAGGCGAACATCTTATTTTCTTTGGCTACAATGTTAAATTATAACTCCTCATTAACTAAGTTTAATGTACTCCTATAAAAAGATAGGATAGCACCCACTGCGAGGTGCTTTATACTGCATCATATGGTAATGAAATGGACTATATGTGGGTCTGGCAGGGAAAGACGTTCATTGAACCTTATACCTTAACCTTAACCTATGTAACTACTGCTAGAATATTGTTTAGCACTTCAGTAGTGCTTAGAAGTACAGTGACACATTATGTGGAGTTAAATTGAATAAGAGGTCTTTAAAAATGGTGCAGGGCAGTTTTAAGAATAAATTCCTCCATAGCAAGGTCTATTTGTCAACTTGCATGATACAACACATTTATATTTTGCTCTTATTGTAAATATCTCAGCATCGTTTTCATTAGAAGTTGTTCAGGAAAATAAGATGGTTGGTCTGGCAGGCTCAGCAACTTCAGCCCAGGTCAGAGTCCATTTTGTAGAAATTTCTATGACCTGGAATAGAGCCAGTCCAAACCAAAGCACTGAAAAGAAGGTCTAATTAAGCTAAAAGCTTCTTGGGCTTAGACTCAGCTCCCTACATCAATATTCCCTGAGTTCCCACCCCCTTTGCTAGGAAGAAAAAGAAAAAGATCTCATTGATTGAACACCTTGGTCATTTTTTAGGTCATAATGAGATCAATGGGATGTCTCATTTCCTTGTCAGGGGCCTATTGCAAATTCATGTTGGCAAGCATGAAAGGCTTTTAATTTATATGCTTTAGTGAAATTAAATGAGGGGACATGTTTGTAAACAGCTGGGTGGTAGGATTATGTTGAAAGATACAGTATAGCTGCATTCATCTGTAAATTGTTTTTGTAAAGGCTGCCTGGCTCACTGCTTTAAAGATATAAATCTGCAACAAGATGTAACTTTTTGTTTAAAGTTGAACATTTTTCTACAGATGAGCAACTACTTCTAGGAATGGCCTGTGACACATTTTAGAGGAACAAAAATCCATGGAAAAATTACCCCAACCCAGATCATCTACTTCATTGCCAATGACATGCTAATTAAAAAAGCTGCCCATTACAGTTATCGTCAAACAAATGGTGTAATCATTAAAACTTCGCTTCTTTTTTTTTTTTTTTTTTTTTACCTTTCTCACATTTTAAAAACCTATAAAAAATCTATTGGATTTTTTTTTTTTTTTAATCCACAGAACACCAGCCCTAGTTTCTAATAGCTCCTATTCATTGCTTTTGTCTTTGTGTTTTCCCTGCAGGTTATGGGCACGCTGCTCCTGGCACAGATGCTGGGAAGGCCTTCTGCATGTTCTACGCAGTGCTGGGAATCCCCCTAACTCTGGTCATGTTTCAGAGCCTTGGAGAACGCATGAACACCTTCGTGAAGTGTCTCCTGAAGCGGATCAAGAAGTGCTGCGGCATGCGGAGTACCGACGTGTCCATGGAGAACATGGTGACGGTGGGCTTCTTCTCCTGCATAGGCACCCTCTGCATCGGGGCTGCAGCTTTCTCCCACTACGAGGACTGGAGCTTCTTCCAGTCCTACTACTACTGTTTCATTACATTGACTACCATAGGCTTTGGGGATTTTGTAGCCCTGCAGAACAAGCAAGCCCTCCAGAAGAAGCCCCTGTACGTGGCCTTCAGCTTCATGTACATCCTGGTGGGGCTGACAGTCATCGGGGCCTTCCTCAACCTCGTGGTCCTGCGTTTCCTGACCATGAACAGTGAAGACGAGAGGCGGGATGCGGAGGAGAGAGCGTCCTTGGCAGGCAACCGCAACAGCATGATCATCCACATCCAGGAAGACTTGCAGCATGGGCGGCAGCGGTACAAAGCGGAGGTGACAGATCTCCAGTCCGTCTGCTCTTGCATGTGCTACCGGTCCCACGAGTTTACCAGCCGGGGGGTGCTTTCCCACCAGAACTCATTCAGCTCACAGCTGAACCCCCAGTACTTTCACTCCGTCTCCTACAAGATCGAGGAAATCTCACCGGCCACCTTGAAAAATAGCCTTTTCCCCTCTCCCATTAGTTCAGTTTCCCCAGGTCTCCACAGCTTTGCGGACAATCACCGGCTTATGAAAAGGAGAAAATCAATTTGAGTCTACAACTTATTATTGTTTGTTTGTTTGTTTGTTTGTTTGTTTGTTTGTTTGTTTGTTTGTTTATTCCCAAACCCCCATTTCTCCTTGAACTTTTCAATTTGAATTTGGTTTCTGTTTCCCCAAATGATGTAAAAAATACACGCAACATAAAAAAATAACGAAGTGAAACAAAAGCATGAAGCATGGATAATTACTTCTCCAGATGAACAGTAAAATTTGAAAAAAAAGAGAAAAAAACGCCTTACATTAACCGTCTCTGGTGGGCTAGAATCATAAATATTACCTATGGTACCAAACCAAAAGTTGCACATAATCCTATAGGGGAATATATATATATATATATATATATATATATATATATATATATATATATATATATATATATATATATATATATAATTTGCCTGTTTAACCTTATCTTGACTAAAGAGTGCCCTGGTTAAACAAATACAAAACATCTCAAAGAGCATCAGGTATTATTTTCTAGGAGCAATTATATTTAGACTGGTTGCTTTAAAGTTAAGAAAAAAAAAAGATTTAAAAAGCCAACGTCGTGTTGGAACTCACAGCATGTGCATTAGAGGCAGTTGTATAACGGATGTGCCATGTGGTGATTTGACTTGATTGATTTACTTATGTCTTTATTTATGTATGTATTTATATTTTCTAAGAGCAGGTTCAATATATAAATATATATATATATATCTATATATTTTTATTGGGTTTAAGATTGTGTACAATTTGAAGATAAAAAGGGGGCAGTGAAGATTTTTTTAGCTTGCCAGTTAGAAAAGAAAAAAGAAAATGAACGCATGCACTTTGTAAAACTGGTATGCATTATTGAATAACAGAAAAAAATAACAAAATAAATATTATAATAATCTAGCAATGGAATTCAATATTAAAAGCAAATAATCTTGAAATGAATTTTGAGTATTAGGGAAAAACATATTTTCCCATGAGGTAATTGCAACAATTTACTTGAAGGAGAATGTATTTATTTGTTAATTTTGTTTAGCTTTGTTTTCAGATGTGTTTATAGTAAGGACAGCAGATGAAAGACTCCTCAGGAGCTTTATGCCACCATTTGCTCTCAGGTTTGAAATGGTTAGTGTAATGTAATGTGTCACAGGGTAGAATCTTTTCTACCCCAAAGATCCATATAAATATTCATTTATATTTTATTTAAAAATAGCTTCCCCGGAAAGGCTCCTTGAGATGCATCATCTTGTTTACAGTAGCATCCTGGTGGTACAGGGTGGATCAATTGTACAGGCTTTACATTACAGTGCAGCATTCAAATCTGTATCTATATAAAACTATATTAAGACTTACCTGTGAGGCAAAACGAGCAATCCTGTGTTCAAAACAGATACATCCTAGGAAAAAAGCCTTAAGTCGGAATTTTCCACTTTCAAACATGTTTGACAATATATATACAGCATATGTAAAAATGAAAAGTTTTTTTTGCATGTGCACAAAAGGTTTAAATGATTAAAAAAAATTTGAAATCATTATTTTTTTTACACTGCAGTTACACCTCCTTTCAAACTGGTGAGCAGTTGTTCAATTGGCTCATCCAGTTGGTATTTCCCATATAATAAGCGGACAGTTATTACAGGAAACATGTGCTCATTAATACCAGCTCACAACAAGCAACACAGAACTTGTGGCAAGAAAAAATGCTCACCAGAGATTATAAAAAATACTGCAATGGGTAGTGTGTGATAAATGAGAATGTAATGGCCACCCTCAGGGTGGGATAAACCCCTTGGGATTCTCCCTCGAGTGGGCATTACGTTCTCATATCACACACTACCCCATGCATTATACTCTCTCTCTCTATATATATATATATGGTATATACAGTAAATATACAAGACAACGTTCTGTATACACTCAGTACGTGTACAGTCTATTAATGCACATTGCCTTATTTCATGTAGGCTGTCTGTTAATCAATATAGAAAGTATTATCTTATGAATGAGAGAGTGCTGGGTCTAAATTCAATGTACATCTGCATACAGTAGGTTTAACTTGACCAAAGTCTCCAGGATCGCTCTCTAAAAGCCTGTTTTTTTCATTCACAGGTATAAGTCTGGATATATCTTTCCAATGTAATTCATAATACACAGTGACAAACAGAATGAACTGGTGGTGTTAGCCCCTTGAAGTGAATACATTCAGAGAAGCGTCTTTCTGCAGTTAAGGATCACTAAATAGAGCCTGCACATTGCTAGTTAACAATATTTGTTTTTCCTTGGTTATTTATTTGCTTGTTTATTTATGTATTTATTTGTTTCTTTTAATAAATAATATCTACTGTCAGCTGAAGAATTTGACATAATCAAAACATGTTATGCTTGGTCTGGGGTATAACTGGATGATCCAATATGTATCACAGTAACTTAGTGGTGCTTTGCTGTAGAATGACCCTTTTACAAAAAAAAAAAGAAATAGGAAATGTAAAGTAATAACTTTATTTCCATTTTTTTTATTATTATTATTTATTTACTATTTGTTCCATTCTTTATTTCTAACTCTGTGCAGCAGCTACCTGCATGACCTGAAAATGTATTTTTGGAATGCTTGGATAAAGATGGATATAAAAATGGCAATGTAATTCATCTCTCTCTCTCTCTCTCTCTCTCTGTTTTTTTACTTAAAGAGTGGCAGTGCCATCCTTGTTAAAGAGTGGTATTGAAGCTTGGTTTTGCTGTTCTAAGCAAGTGTTAAAGAAACAGTATCCCCATACCTGACCTGCTGTCTGATGGTTGTATTAGTTTACTGCTTAGTACCTGTCAAAGGGCCTTCTTGATTGCCTTGTTCAACAGAGTTCACTGAATGTCTCATGAAAACGTGAAAGTGGCTGTGGCAAAAAAGAAAAAATCAGACTGCACTACTTTCTGTTTTAAATGAATATTTACAGCACGGCCTCTGGGTTCATGGTTTTGTTTTTGCTTTTTTATACATATCTTACACATTTTTTTTTAAATCCTTCCTTGCTATGCTGCTAAATCTCAACTAATCTCATCCCATTGTCAGTTTTGCTCTCTGCATTTCCGGCCCTTAATATATTCTCTCTAAATACAGTATATAAAAAGTTATAATGTCTAGTTATTATGGTATTAGACCTCGCCCAAGACCAAGACTAAGGGACTGGTCGTTAGTAAGACCAAGACTAAGGGACTGGTCGTTAGTAAGACCAAGACCAAGGGACTGGTCATTAGTAAGACCAAGACTAAGGGACTGATCGTTAGTAAGACCAAGACTAAGGGGCTGGGCATTAGTAAGACCAAGAACAAGGGACTGGTTGTTAGTAAGACCAAGACTAAGGGACTGGTTGTTAGTAAGACCAAGACTAAGGGACTGGTCATTAGTAAGACCAAGACTAAGGGGCTGGTCTTTAGTAAGACCAAGACTAAGGGACTGGTCATTAGTAAGACCAAGACTAAGGGGCTGGTCTTTAGTAAGACCAAGACTAAGGGACTGGTCTTTAGTAAGACCAAGACTAAGGGACTGGTCATTAGTAAGACCAAGACTAAGGGGCTGGTCTTTAGTAAGACCAAGACTAAGGGACTGGTCATTAGTAACATTTCCTGTAGTCAATTGTACAAATAAATGCATAACTCAGTCACTGTTTGAGCCTATGAGTTGTGGGAAACAGCAATTTCCCTTTAGTGTCTCTGTCTTACCCAGCTATAACATATGATACCTCGTTGTGCTGACATTGGTTACAGCTTTCTAAAATGATATGCATTGTATTTTCAGCCTTATACACCCACCATTTCCTGTAACTCCCCATTCCTCTCGATTACTGAATGGTAACAAAAGTTACTTACATCCACAGCAAGTGTGCTCTCTGTGATTGTGAAGTGCTGCGTCAATGTTCCTTCCCCTGAAGCCTGTTATATAAGTTGTGCGGACAGTGTAACAGGGCTGTGCTGTCAGGGTTGAGACAGGAACACATTTCCTGTATTGAGATATATGCAGTATTAAAAGAGTTAAAACCAACATGGAAAGAAACTTTTTATTTTTATTATTTGAGGAATGCATTAGCAATATTAATATATTTAAAAAATGTATGAAACAGTTTATTTGCAACCTATGCCTCATAAATGTAAAATACAGTATATGTCTTCAATTGATTAAGTTCATCTTATGCATGTGTTTAGACTTTCTTCAGTTGTGGTAATCTCTGCTTTTTGTATACCATAGATCTGCTGAGCACATAATTAAAGTTCGCCACCTGTTTTTCCCAACCTGTATGTTTTCAGATGTCTTGCTTATAAAAGTAAATTAATTGAAGATGCGCTTTTAAATTTGGAAGTCATTTACTTAACTTGCTACTCCAGTTCTCTGTTCTATAACTGTCAAGAACAGGAATTCCACTGCTTCAGTCTCAGCTCCAAAATGCAGACAAAATTAGAAAATGTTGCAGTGCCTTTATTTTATTATTATCTATTTGTGTTGCACTGGTAAAACAATAGTCACCTTTTTTAAATGCACAGTATTAGTATTTTTAACCACTGTGAGTAGTTATGTTCTTCTCAAACCAAATACACAAATAACACCACAAATATACAATACAATTTGCTTTTATATAGCGTTGTTCATGCAGAGCATCCCAGGATACTTTACAATAAAAACTCTATAAAATAAAAAAAGGACATTGGCCAATCAATCCAGCTCAGAAACATGCTACACAGCCTTATAGGGAGAGAGCATACCTTGTTTTAACATTTCTTCAACAATAAACTTCCAATTCTTAAACAAACAAGTAAAATAATAAAAACAAAACATCTGACTTGTCGTGTGTAAAACACAAGCGCCCATGATTTGGATTCCAAGATCTATATCGGGAGTTCAATAACTAGGAACTTGGTGCTTTTGATGGCATACGGTATGAGAGGACCCAATTGTCTTCACTCTTGTTCAGTTCCCAAACCTGGAACAGGCTGATCTGATAAGCCTGTTTCAATATGAAATCTCACAGCATGTATTTGTACAGTCTATCTTTGACCTATTTATTATATCAGCTGCAGATTGAATGATAATGCTTTACTATAAATATCCAACAAAGCAAAAAATTGTCAACATTTTATGTCACAGAGGATCCTATGTATTTGCTATGTCTATCATGGGAAAATTAGCTTTCTCAATTCATATTAGTTCTGCCTCACAGGGAGGAAAGTGCAATGTCACTGATGGATTTACAAGGTGAATTATTTGTGATCGAGTGCAGTGCTTATGGCTAACTATCAGTGGTTTATGCACTGATGAAATTAATTAATTAATAAATAATCCAGGAACTTTTTTCACAAGTGGAATCATATGATGAATTAAAGCTGAGTTTGACTGACACTCATAAAGGTGAGGTGACATGTCATTAGGCCCACAAAGTGACTTTTGGGGACTTCAGAATAAAACATCCAGATGATATTTAACCTTCAGAGGATGGTTATTAAGTGCTGTCTTAACTGCAAAACATTTCAGATAAAAAAAAAAAACATACTTACTCCTGTCTGAAACAAAACTGGGAACATTGGGGTTAATAGAAGATCATGGTCGAATACCACAAATCCAAACAGATTTTTAGAGCCATAAATGCTCAGATCAATTAATCAGTAGGTTCCAATGTGGAAAGATGAGTATAGAACGCAGTTTGAATTGATAAAGATGTGGTATGCCGGTGTAAAGTCTGAAAATCTACCACCTTCCCAGATTATCCCTGGGTAGATTCCGGCTCCCAGAATCTACCCCTCCAGTATTATGTCTTGAAGGTTGTAGTACCGGAATAGCACTTGGATATGTCTGCAATATGCCAAACATGGCCACTTTCATACATTTTGCGAAATACATAAATACTTTTAAGAATATATTTGTTAATGTATTGGAGAATATGTTAGACATGCATTTAATTTTATTATAGTTAAGGATCTGATTTTGTCAAGGTGATTTTTAGTACATTTCATGAGTGAATTGCAGGAAAAAAGGTCACGGAAAGGCCACCAAATAACATAGCTTTATATCTGCAGCAACATACACAAGAACTTTTAAATAATACACCAAAACCAATACTATAAAGACTTTTGCCTTGACTGCTGACAAGTTTAAATGTTACTTTAGACTACAAAACTTTCACACCACAGTGTAGCGAAACAGATGGTGTCTGAAATAAACTGTGTTCCTATTTCACTGTGCACGTCCGATATATATATATATATATATATATATATATATATATATATATATATATATATATATACAGTCAGCATGTCAAATAATTGTTTTTATTACCATGTTCAAAATGAAACGGTATATATTTTTTCTTCAATAATAAGAATGAGGCGTTTAAATTGGTTGTTTCTGAGTAGCCTGCAGAGCACTGCCCCTTTAAAAATAAAAACAAACAAACAAACAGAGTTGAAAAGTCAAATCACACAGGCAGGCATCGTGTTCAATAAGCGGGGCATCACAAAGATCACAAAAAAAGATGACAAAACAGATAAACCTCTCTGCAGGAAATAAAAAACAAAAGATGTTCAACTGCAGTCTGAAGTATTTTGTTTAGCAATGTTTAGTTTTAGAGAAAGTGAGTATTTATTTTCAACAGACTACTTAGGTACACTACACTGTATGAAAAAAAAAGTTTCAAGAAATAATTATGGTATATTATGAAAATGTATTCCATAATATATTATAAACATCAAATACAGTGGGAAATTATATTTTTAAATATAATGTGCATGTATTTAAAAAGTATTGTGCAATATGTTTAAAATGAAACGTACACAAATATTAATATTTTAAATATACTGTATAATATATTTAAATATAGCAGGGAAAATGTATTCATAAATGTATTTAACATTGTAATTCATACAACAATATCAATTTAGCAAAGGTTTCAAATTTGACATGTGTTATTGTTTAAAAATATTTCCTCCTTATAGGCGGGGTAGATTCTGGGAGGAGGGGTAGATTCTGGGAGGAGGGGTAGATTCTGGAAGACATCAGAATTCACCTCGGGGTATATTACAGAAACTACCCCGGGGCAGATTCTGGGAGACCCCATAATGTACCCGGGTATAATCTCTCAGGGGGTATAATATGTGAGGTTACACTGGAGTCGACACCTGCAATCATATCGCTGCTGCTTTTGGTTCAGTTCCCTGTGGTGAAACATTTAAATAATGGCACAATGGGATGGGATGTCTATGAGATTTGCTTTGTGTATTGACTTGCCATTAACTCAGAATTCCTCATAAAAGAACCAAAATGCATCATATCAGCGAGGTACCTGCAATTACTGACTGCTAAAACAATGAAGAAGCCAGCAAGCAAAGCTAGCAATGCACATGTCCTTCCTGTCCATTGTCACCTGAGCCATGCTGTATAGAATGACCAGATAAACTTGAATACAATGTGCCGACTTTGTGTGTGTGTGTATATATGTATATGGTATATATACATGTATTATTGTTTTGATTTCAGAAGCTGTATTTGCCACGCTCCATTTGGATTTCTTTAGGTCTAAAAGTGCCAACCAGTATGGAGATCTCTGATTGAGAACTAGATGTTGAGAAGTTAAAATGGAGAATGGGTAGACATATCAGTTCATTATATCAGTTCATTATTCATCAATCTTACTATCCACAAAGATACAGCATTGACAAACTCCAGTGGATGCACACAACTTCTACCATTTTGAATATGTTTCCAACATGATCCAGCAAGTCTCATGTCTCTTTGTTTTATTTTTATTCACTTACTTGGCCATTTGAAAACTGAAGGGGGATACTGTAGCTTTAGCAGGCTATGATAAATACTGTAGAGAAAAAAAAAACATGTACAAAATGTAATTATACAATGGGATTGCATCTTTTGTAATGAATGCATTAAAAACTACTCTGTATATATTTTACATTGTCTTTACTATATATATATATATATATATATATATATATATATATATATATATATATATATATAAAAAAATTACTGTAATGTTGTAAAATATTGCACTTTTTCTATTTTTTTCATTAAAGAGACTATGGCACGTTTTCAAATGTATATTGTTCATTTTATGGCAAATTTATTTTAAAAACTTTTTTAAATCTACCTGTAAACTTGCAACACAGATGTGCTTCTGCTGTAGAATTTATTTTGAGAAAGAAATATAAAGAATCAAAAAACAATGTGATTCTGTAGCGATTTATGAGCATATGAATGTGTTCAAACAGTGATCTTACAAACACGTTTTATATGAATGTGCTCAATCAGTGATCTTACAAACACGTTTTATATGAATGTGCTCAATCAGTGATCTTACAAACACGTTTTATATGAATGTGTTCAATCAGTGATCTTACAAACACGTTTTATATGAATGTGTTTAAACAGTTTCTCAACAATGGAGCATTACAGATTGTATTTGCAACCAAGTAGTATGTCCGGTTACTGTTTCTTTAAATAACTGAAACTCAAAAATACATATGTTTTATGCTGTTTACACTTGGAATGTCTGTGGTGTGGTATGGTACATAATGCCCATTTTATATTTCATTTATATGTTGTTGTAAGTAAACAAGGCCTACTGTTTCCTTAATATCGATTGAGACCCTGAGAGTAGAAGCACCAGCAGCATCTAATCTCCCTCTTAAATACATGGAGTATCTACAACACTAATGGTGATGCATATATTCCAACATGGAGAGGCAAGTCGTTCTGGGGTGCATACAAACTTAAAATCATTTGAATAAGTACATGATTGTCCTGAATTATTCCAACATTGGGACCTGTAAACCCCATTGTCTGAGAGTGAAAAGCTCTGTATGGTCAGCTGACTGTTCCTGCTCCCTGTTGCCAGCTGAATGATATCTTGCCAGCAGAGTTCCATTGTTTGTCTCCACCCAGTTCCTGGTTCCTAACACTTGAATCACCATCGGAATCACCAACGACCTTGTTTCAGAACCTGGAAGAAATTAAGTGCCGTATTTATTCTTTGTTAACATCTTTCATCATCTTTCAAAACAGTAAGTGCGCCCCCTGTTGATCAGGAAACGCGGCCATCGCATGCGCCCACTCTGTGGGTTGCAGCTTTGGGCATCCTGCTGCAATGTTATGAGATCCGTACTGTCTTTGGGATGAGACTAGGTCTGGTGGCTCTTTGCCTTTAGCCCCTGATACGGGGCACCTTATTTTAGCATGTGCTTTTACCTTGGCAATGGCTACATTCTTACAATGCTGGAACAGATCCCACACCTGACTCCACAATGAGCTATGAGTCAGTGCATCGCCTCCTGAGGTGCTAAAACCATTGGCAGCATACATGTTTGTGTGTGTCTGTGGGGGTAACCACTGAGAATCCAGCATGAGGGGTAATAGATCGAGCCATCAATGTACACAGGTGTGGCATTGGGAAGGGATTGAATCAATAAAGGCTTCAGGGGAAGGGGAGGGAGAGGTAAGAGACAGGTGTGGGGGTGCCTTCTGTTATGAGAGTAGCAGGGAGTAAAGTGATTTTTCATGTGCTGACACTCACGTCCCTTTGCATGAGCATCAGGCTCCATCTACTAAGGCGTTGGGATGACAGCTGAGTGGTGCTTGGGTTAAGCAGCAGTGAGAAAGGGGTGTGGGGTGTATGCACTATAAGAGGGTTCAGGCCTTCCATCCAAGTATTGTACAGCCCAGCAGGTGGCGTTTAGATGTAGTTCACAGGCTGAGTGTTTGGATTCAGGCCCTTGTGTAGCTCTGGATGCAAAGGCGATAGGTCTCATCTTGCCATCTCTTTCTTGTGACAGGACAACCGACAGTGCCACCTGAAACAATGACAATGAACAAATGAATATGAAACACTGACTCATGCGCATATCTCACATTGTTACAGTGAATGTAACATTGCATGTAACTCAGGGGACTTTTTTGACCTAAAAAAAGAAACAAGGACCAGGGGTCACAAATGGAGATTAGATAAAGGGGCATTCAGAACAGAAAATAGGAGGCACTTTTTTATACAGAGAATTGTGAGGTTATGGAACCAACTCCCCAGTACTGTTGTTGAAGCTGACATCCTGGGATCCTTCAAGAAGCTGTTTGATGAGATTCTGGGATCAATAAGCTACTAACAACCAAACAAGCAAGATGGGCTGAATGGCCTCCTCTCATTTGTAAACTTTCTTATCTTCTTATGAGCAAGCAACAGTATTTATAAGGATGTTAAAAACCAGACAGAATGACTTGATTTCACCCATTTCCTTTACTGTGTTTGAAGAGACCATGCCATGCATGGCAGATTGGTGAAACAACAGGTTTGTAGTTGTGCCTCTTTTGATTTAGAAGACACCAGCTACCACTGGTACAAAACGGTATATAATTATTTTGTTGGGCATTTATTTGCGTTGAATAAATTAAGTCGATAGGATGTGCTTGCTGATTATTGTCTGCCTTTCTCCTGTCTTAACAACTTTGTTTAGAAAATATTTGATGCAAAGTATGTGAGCAGGGTGCGATTTGACGGGGCGTGTCCCTAGATCTGCATTTTCAATCTTTAAACCCCCGGCAGGGAAAACAGATTTTGTACTGACAGCGTCTTTCTGCTGGAAAATGTCATTTGTACAGATGATATTGAAACATTTTGCATATACTATATCAATTCTGTGTACCTTTTGTGTGGCAAATTTTGTCTGTAGCATTAAAGACGTGTATGTTGTTATTGCCTTTTAGTTATAGATAATAATAATAATAATAATAATAATAATAATAATAATAATAATAATAATAATAATAATACTACTACAATGACTATGACGACGACTACTACGACTACTACCACTAATAATAATATGTTATCACCCCTGGAAATTGGACAAATTGCACCCTGTATGTTAGTGATGTGGGGCCCTATTCTGATGGAATTAGTGTAATTGCAAACGCAGTGGTTAAAGTCAATCATGTCAGGGAGTGGCTTCTCCAAAAGCGTGATTCTGATGAAATTAAAAACCCAGCGCAAGTGTGTTTAGTGGCGCACTGATAGCACCCAGCCAATCAATACTGAGTAGATTGGGGAAACTACTATCCAATCAGGGCCAAGCAACAATCCCTTTAAGAGACAGAATGCGCTTGCATCACCACAAGGCCCCATTTTGAATGTTGAAAAAACTCCCAATGGTAGGTCACTCGATGAGAGAATACGTAAACCATGCTTCACTACACAGGAGATTGCTATATTAATATCTGTTAACATTCATTTGTCCACTTCTTCTGGTCCTGCTATTAGCTGTGCCCTACATTACTGTTTTATGTGTGTTTCACACTGTTTGTTTTATTGGTTAGGTGTTATAATGTGTGGTTTATGTATTCTCTCCCAATGGCCTGTCCTTGTATGTGCTGACAAGGTCCACACGCTGTATGTACCACACTTTTTGTTTCAATAAACCAATTTAGCCTAACTATGTTGTTTCTTTTGTAATCCATTAATGAAAATAATATTACATACCTGATATAACCTTCCTCTCAATGGATGAAATTATAGTAACAGCAAGCATATCATCCATGATTATATGCAGTTGTTGTTCATATCATAAAACAAAAGTCTTCCTACAAGACAGATTGAAATAAGTGTGAGGGATACAAGGTACATTGTTTCATGGCACTGACATTGCTACATGTAAATACTTACTACTGAGTAAACTAGTCAGGTATTACACCCTCCCTGACCTGTCTACCAATAGCAGTAGCTGATTCATCATGTTCTCTCTGAGCTTGTAATGTATACTCTGGGGTATCAATATAACATCCATTGCATATAGCAAAATTGCGCAATACACAAACTGCAACAAACATATTACACACCTCCAGAGGACTGTACTGTAGTGTTCCACCTGAGCGATCAACACATCTGAAATGCATTTTCAGTATCCCAAATGTGCGCTCAATGACACTTCGAGCAGAGATGGTGGCTCTGTTATACCTGTGCTCAGCACTGGTTATGGGATGTGAAGCTGGTGTCATGAGCCACTGTTTAAGTGGGTATCCATTGTCCCTGACCAACCAGCCATTCAGCTGTGAGTTTGCAAGGATGAATGAGTCATGAGCTGAACCGGGATAGTTTGCATACACATGTGTGATGATGTTGTTTTGCCTGTCCTACGTCTTTCATTCATGAGCGCTCTGTAGTACTCCATTGTATCTGCAAAAGAGAAGATCTTTTTAAATTCATATATTTGTTTATTATTAATTTACAAATAATATTTAGTTTCTTTTTTTGATTTCATATTTCTGTGTCAGTCCAAACGCACGCAGTTGCTACTTAGGACTACTTCACTTTTTATGATGTGTTCAATTGTTAAAGTTCTGATTGAACCACTTCATAAACCTGGTTTCAGCGGGTCTAACACAGAGCTCAATTGTCTATTTGGGACCCCATTGCACTGTCATCAGAATCGCTTTGCAAATATGTTAATGATACCACATCCCGAAATGTAATGCCGACCTGTGGCGATGGGGGAAGGTGCGTTATAACAGCACAGAACATGTCTTCAGATTTCAGCACAGTGGGTTTTTTACGTCTTCACTCCATTCATGCACCGCAGAATCAGGGATAAGCCTCGTTCACGCTCACACTCATATTTGCGCTGTGATCAGAATACAGCCTGTGGTATTGAAATATATTAATGTTGTATACAGTGCATTTTTAAATATACACTGGCAGAATAAACTATGATGGGCAACTGTTTTATGTTCTCTGCTGGCTAGTGGAAAAATGTGTTTAACAGCCAAAATGGGGTAAAATGTTAAAAAGAAATTGCAGGAGCTCGGGCAGGTCTTCATGCTCCTCCTGTGTTTCTGCTGCCAGGAGCAGCTCATCTACACATTGTAGCTTCTGGCCTGCTGAGCCCTTTTATGGCCTCAGCCCCTCATTTGTGGTGAGTTATGAAACCCCTGTGGCAACCGAGTCCAAGTGTACAGCTTGTCCCCAAAGGTAAATCCAAACGCCAGGAGCCGCCTGGCTTCTGTACTGGCCATATGGGTGAGGTAACAGATATACATTCCTTTAGTACACCCAGATGTAGTAAAGATGTAATGATGTTCTACATGTCACCCTCTGCCTACCTTGAGTAACAATAGTGTCGGGCTCCCTTATGTGGTGATCAGTTTATTATTATTATTTATTTCTTAGCAGACACCCTTATCCAGGGCCGACTTACAATTGTTACAAGATATCACATTATTTTTACATACAATTACATTATTATTTACATACAATTACCCATTTATACAGTTGTTGTTTTTTTTTTACCTGGAGCAATCTAGGTAAAGTACCTTGTTCAAGGGTACAGCAGCAGTGTCCCCCACCTGGGACTGAACCCACAACCCTCCGGTCAAGAATCCAGAGCCTTAACCACTACTCCACACTGCTGCCCCTATATCTTCTTCCCCTTGCAGCAGGCTGCAGTCATGTTTATGAGTGGCAAAGTAAAGTAATAATAGCTTGTACTAAAGGGTTAGTGTGTGTGGGAAGAGGGTAAGATTCAGGCTTTTTAATTACTGATATACAACCACCATCAGTCAGTGTATAGTCCTGGACTGGGTTCGGGGCCTGGTGTCTGTGCTTGAGGGGACGGATCAGCTGCCCTTTATTTCAGAGGTTCAGTGCACCTGAGGGAGATGTGGCCTGATTCCCCGCAACTATAGCACCAATATTTAGTACCCCTCTCTGGGCCTTCTACTGCGCTAACTTTTCTCATTTATTTTTTAGGGTTTGTGGAGGGGCATGGTTCCAATAGCCCTCCTTCTTTCAACAATTGAAATGTAGCCTTTAAACGCTGTACAATGGTTTGCCAGGGATGTTGCACTGTTTCATTTATACCTGCAGCCATTTAAAATTGGGAACCCATTACAAAAGCCCTTTTAAAAAGTTCATCGCTAGAGCCTGGCACTTGTACCACTAATTCATAGGCAGCATATTTACAGTTGCTGCATGCCAGGGGGTGCTCTCCTGGTTTCTGCTTAATGGAAGTGAATCACGTCATAATGTCATCTCCCTGCATCTCTAGCAGCCCAGCTACCTCCTGCATTCAATTGGTGAAGTCTGGATTCCCCCCGGACGTGTGTATGGTGTGAGATTAATGACATTCTTGAAGTTCTTATTTAAATCTGGAATGCGCTCCATGCATATTAATGTCTCCTGCTCGGGCAGCTGCAGTTGTTACACTCATTCTGAATAGGCCGGCCTGCCTTTTTCTAGTTGCTTCCTCACTTCTATTTGTTCAGACATTTATTTATTTCTTTTTGTACTTTTTGGTTTGTTCTTGCATTTATATCCATTCTATAATTATTTTCCATGGCGTGGCTCCCCCATATAGACCAACAATTGTTGATACATGACAAACAATTTCAAGTCACAGTAATCAGGTTTTATTAACATACAGAGAAATTCACTGCTACAGTATATAAACTAGCCATAATACAGAGTAACAGATAATAGGCAATAATTCCCATTTGCTGTTAGCTCCAGACAGTTGGCAATGTCAGCTCCTCTCATGCCTTTTTCAGCTGTGCCGAGTCTCCAGTATACCACAATACATACCCTCCAACCCCCACCCTCTACCTGCCATAACGCACACATTCCCCAGACAAGGAGAGAGCCCCTCTCCTAGCTCTCTTTTCTCCAACACAGACCCCAAATATGTCTCTGCCTAGCTTGACTTGGCAGACAGTCAGCAACATCTCACACTGCATGTATAGAACAAGTTCACTTCTCAGCAAGAAAGAGCTAGTCAATTAAATTATTAAAAGCATATTAAAATACAAAAATGGTTAAATGTACTAGATGTTACATTGTGTTATTGTTTTTTGGGGTTTTTTTTGGCTACAGTGCATGAATGTGTTTTTATACCATGTTAAATGACATACCCACTACAAAGCTGCAAAATATCCTTTGTGCAGCATCTTCAATGTTTATTTTAATACTATACAATTGAGCAGAATTGTGTATTTGTTGTTTTAAGCTAAAGAGGCACAGAAAATATTTAATCTGTAAACATTGCATGAGGAAACTAACATTGTGGTTTAAAATGTATAACGATTCATGTCCAAACAGTACTTACAAATGTAACAGAGTTCCTTTATTTGATTCCAGTATTCAAGCGTTACACACATATTAAACATTATCTTTATACAAAATAATGTAGCACTAGTTATTGCAGAAGTAAAGGTAGAGCTCATTGACATATCCCACCGGGAGGACTCAGAGCACGTCTCAAAGTGTCTCTCCTGTGCCCATATATATATGCCATCACGAAGCTGTGAGCTATCAGCTTGGCGTGTTGTCAACTGGTTATTGTTAACTTGCTAATTGTAATCAACAGCAGTATTTCCTCTAGTAAGCAGGGTGCGTGTTCTTGAGTTCAACCAAAGTGCGCCCCCTTCAGACAGACATACTCTCACTTTACATTCACCTTACATGTCGAAGTGCATGTAAACCCTCCTAGTCTCAATATATTTGTTTGCTATGCAGACAGAATCTCTTTTCCTTTCCTCTGAAGACAACTTATGTCTGGTAAATTCAGTTTCCATCAATAACATTAATCCTTTCTTAGTTAATATCTAACACTACAATTGATAAACAGGCATTCACAACTTAAAAGAAATGATCAATATTTACAGAAACTTTCCTCTCCGCACACTGGAGGTGCCTTATGGTTTGATAGGAGATGTAGAAGATCTTATTTGACATTTCAGCTCTTGTAGCATCTGTAGTGATACACATGAATAGAATTATTATTATTTTTTAATCTCTCTGTACCCAAACTTTCATTGTTGCTATGGAGATGCCACTGAACAAATAAAAATAGATTCCAATTCCTCTTCGTTTCTATTTTGTGCAACATTGTCTCGCTAACAAGCCGTTACTCCAGCAACATCTTCAAATGTGCCTTAGAACAAAGTTTTTCTGTTTTCAGAACTTTATTAACAGAGAGTTACTCAACGTATGTTAGCAAAACACCCACAGCCAGAAAACGTCCCTGCAGATTTGTTTTAAGACATTTGGAAGACTTTGCTTGTTCGAGTAACATTTTGCTGGTGAGACCAGGCTGTTCAGAGCAGTACAGATTTAACCATTTTGTAAAATGACTGGAACTAACAAAAGCAGTTTTGAAAAAAAAAAAAAAAAAAGTTAGAAAAGATTTAAAAAAAAATGTTAAGAAACTTTGCAGTTTCTGTTCTTTATTCTCAGGTATCATTTATACTTCCTGGGTCATTTTGCCTTGGCGGTGACTTCTGGGTAAAAGCATGTTACTGGCTGTAAGCATGTCAGTCAATAGGGGAAGCAGCTGGAAAGAAACCATTGAAGGGGTGGAGACAAACCTGGACATTTGAGACAAATATAATGAATGCACAACAGGTGAGATTAATGGAGGTTTTGTTTGTTTGCTGCAATTACTTGAACAAGACAAAAAGCTTGCTGCCATGCAATTCATTTCTCATAAAGCTGTTACTATTTTATAATTGTAATAGTGCTATAATGTTTGCTTAACATTGGTTCAAATAAAGCTATTGCAGTATGGATATGAGTTCATTTGTCTGACAGAGGCCACAGAGCGTGTTTTTCCCCCCTATAAGCTGTTTATGTGTCAGTGACATTTTAACTTGAAGACTTGAAACATAACTGATGTAATACAAATATAACTACTCAAAACTGATTTATGACCAGAGATGTATTAATAAAAATATCAAAATGATCGCATTAATGCTGAAAAAGATATTGCAGGAATAAGTACAAAACAGAAGAAAGCAAGGAAAAGTGTTTTAAAGCATACAGCCTGGTGTTCAGTAACACTTTAATAGAATTCTATTGCCTTTGACTCTAAAATAGTAATATTAAGGCCCTATGGACATACTGTGTAAGGCTAATGTTAGTAAATTTTAGTAAATCCATGAAAAGCTGAGTGCTATTTAAAACCATAGTGAACCTCCTTTCAATCTGATATTTCTAATGCTAGGTTTCATTTAATGGCGCTGGTTTAAAATGAGATAAGATTAAAAACAGCAAATCAACTTTTTCAATTCAAACTTTTTGCAAAGCCTTATGTGGAGCTCTTGTAAACCTATTTTTTTTACTGTGCAGGGCAAATATAGGATCTTACTGGTATTATTTAACCAGGATTAAGTGAGACAAAAAGTCATAAAAATCAAATTTCACTTACATTATTTTTTCATTATTATTTTAAAGATGAGCTATTAATTCATAATCCTGAAAAATGAGAAAAAAAAGCATACATGTATTAATGGCAATCAAATACTATAAGCATTAATACAGAGAATATGAAACTAGAGTTCTTTATTGTGTATAGTAAGTTAACATGTAGAGCAGACCCCGTCTCTTGTTTTAAGATCTTATGTTACATCACGCACGACTTTCATTGTGCACACCACTGTCATCTTACCACCACCCCAGACCACCCAATCAGAAGTTTAGGAATGTTTGGGTAGATTGAAGCAGATTTTGGAAAATGTCCCTCTGGTCTAGGAAAGCCATTCAGTGGGGAAAGTCTGCCTGGTTGAAGAAATACATTCAGTAATTCACTGAACACTGTTCTACATTTTTATTTTCAGATAAAAATGTAGAACAGCCCCTCTTTACTCTAAACCTGCTCTCCTTTCTAGATTTGTGAAAAAAAAATACACCAGCAACCCTCTGTTCCGCATCCCAGAACAGTCATTTTATAATCAACGCTGCTTGGACATGAACCCCTTATAACAAAAAAAGTGAATAAATACAAATACAAATCTGGGGATTATCAGGACAACAATAGATGCGTAGCTAGACAGGATATTTTGTAAGGACACACTAAGTCCATACAATTAACATTTAGGTAGGGGGAGGACTGTTACTCAAGCAGTACAATACAGAATTTATTTTGTATCGATGATGAAATCATATAAATCTTCCACATTTGTATTATTATAAGTTGTAAATTACCATTTTTCCCTCCACGTTAAAGGTTTAAGTTTTTTGTCACCACCCCACCCATCATTATATACTGTGAAAAGATTTCACCACTCACGGGTTCGTGCCCCTTTAAAAACCACGACCCAGCATACAGAAATGGATTTTCATGCGCGGTTGCGCTAATATTTTAATAAACACAAAAATAAATACAGCAAAACAAAACAAACAAACACCTAACTCCGATTTGGAGCGCTTACTACCCAGGTAATTTCCCTGACTAACTTGCAGGACGGCTAAGCCATTTACCTGGCATACAAACAAAAAACCCCACAGGTTTTCACAGCACTTACTTCTTTTATGACTGCTCGGAAGCAGCGCACCTCTCTTCTGCTTCCTTCTACTCAGCAGCCCTGAACAGACTGACTGCTTCCCTTAAATACCCTGCACCTGGCTCTAATTTAATAATAAGCACCAGGTGCAGGGAATGATCCTTAATAAAACAATTAACAGAAATAATTAAACAATAAAGTAAAACAATTAAACAATACAAAAGGTGCATTTTTTCCCTTCAGGGAGGTTTTAACCCCCTCCCTGCTGTCTCACACATCCCACTGCCTTACAATATATATATATATATATATATGATTGTATCTTTTGGTGCGTTGTCCGAGTTGGCCACTGTAGCACGTCGTTTGCTTGTTAAAATACTTTTAAACACTTTGTAATGAATTGGCATTGCAGCCCATTGGATTAAATAGAAAGGCATGGTTTAGATGCAAACCATATGGATAAAAGAGCAAGCTTTGCAGTAAGGGCTGGGTTAGAAGAGCAAGCTTTGCAGTAAGGGTTAGGGTTAAAAGAGCAAGCTTTGCAGTAAGGGTTAGGGTTAGAAGAGCAAGCTTTGCAGTAAGGGTTGGGGTTAGAAGAGCAAGCTTTGCAGTAAGGGTTAGGGTTAGAAGAGCAAGCTTTGCAGTAAGGGTTAGGGTTAGAAGAGCAAGCTTTGCAGTAAGGGTTAGGTTTAGAAGAGCAAGTTTTGCAGTAAGGGTTAGGGTTAGAAGAGCAAGCTTTGTAGTAAGGGTTGGGGTTAGAAGAGCAAGCTTTGTAGTTAGGGTTAGAAGAACAAGCTTTGCAGTAAGGGTTGGGGTTAGAAGAGCAAGTTTTGCTGTAAAGGCTAGGGTTAGAAGAGCAAGCTTTTGTTTTATGCTGATGAATCTTTCAATCAATCAATCTTTATTTTATAGAGCGCTTTACAAAATAGTGAGGAACAATGCATGATACATTAATACAGGGCATAGTACATTAAATACAAACAATAAAAATAAATAAATAAATAAATAAAAACAATGCAAATACATTAAATACAGGCATATTACAATTCAAATGCATTAAGTACAGGCATATTACGTTAAATACAGGGCTAAGATGTGAATTCTAAACAGTGTGGATGCGTGTGTCATACAGAATCTTATGAATAAGATGGAGTGAAAAACCAGAAATAGCAATTTAGACAACAGCTAATAACAGATATCAGGCTTAAAGAGCATTGAAAGCAAAAGAGAACTAATGGGTCTTGAGAGTTGATTTGAAGCAAGTGACTGTGGGAGCTGCATGCACCAAAGCTGGGAGAGAATTCCAGAGAGTCGGGGCCATGAAGCTAAAAGAGCGCTCTCCGAGTGTGGTGCACTTTTGCTTGGGTATAACAAGCAAGCCAGAGTCAGAGGACCCCAGCTTGCGTGCAGGGACATAGCGAGTCAGCAGGTTGGAGAGATACTCTGGACCTGTGTGATGAAGGGCCTTGTAGGCAAGCAAGAGAATTTTGAAAGTAATCCTGAACTTTACAGGTAGCCAGTGCAGCTGGGCAAGACAGGGGGTAATGTAATCATGTCTTTTACATCTGGTAAGGATGCTAGGAGCGACATTTTGAACCAGCTGCAATCGGTTTATGGCACATGACGGGAGACCACCATAGAGAGAGTTGCAGTAGTCGAGTTGAGAGGAGATGAATGCATGACAGAGTATCTCTGCATCCGGGAGGGAACAGTAGGGACGGACCTTTGAGATGTTTCAGAGGTGGTAGAAGGAGGATTTGACTACAGAGGAGATTTGGGCATCAAAGGAGAGGTTACTATCCAGAAGTACACCAAGGCTTCGTACAGTGGGGGATGGCAGCAGCAGACAGTTTCCAAGGTTCAAGGAAGCAATATTGAAATTCTTGAGTTGAGTTTTCGATCCTACTAGAAGAAGTTCAGATTTGTTAGTGTTGAGATGAAGAAAATTGGCAGACATCCAAGCCTCAATGTCTTTGATGCAAGCTGAGAGCCGGACCATGGCAGAGGGACACCCAGGGTCTAGTTTTAGGTAGAGCTGGGTGTCATCTGCATAGGAGTGAAACATGAGGCTATGTTGGCGGATGAGGTGACCCAAGGAAAGCATGTAGATGTTGAAGAGAAGGGGCCCAAGAACAGACCCTTGAGGGACACCGCAAGTGACCAGGTTTGTGTCAACGCTGCTTCCATCATAGAAAACAGACTGCATGTGTCCAGATAGGTAAGAGGACAGCCAGGAGAGACAGGTTCCAGAGATCCCAGCATACTTCTGAAGGTGGTCAAGAAGAATGCTTTGATCTATGGTATCAAAAGCAGCAGTTAGGTCAAGGAGGACAAGGACAGAGGGAGCAGCAGCATCAGCATTAAGCAGAAGATCATTTACAATCTGGAGCAGAGCAGTTTTGGTACTGTGATGCAGCCGGAAGCCAGACTGCAGAGATTCAAGCAGATTGTTATCTGTGAGATGTTTCATCAGCTGGCTGGCTACAGACCTTTCAAGAGTTTTGGAGAGAAAAGGAAGATTGGATATGGGACGGAAATTAGATAAGACAGTCGGGTCAAGGGAGGATTTTTTGAGCACTCACATTACTCGGGCAGTCTTGAGAGCAGCAGGAACCAGGCCTGAAACCAGAGACAGGTTGAGAGTGTGCATAATGGAAGGATCAAGGTCAGAAATGGACAAATGGACATTTGTTGGCCAGGGGTCCAAGGGGCATGTGGCAATAGTTGATTTCAACAATAGGCTGGAGACATCAGTAACAGAGACAGGAGAGAGCAGGAAGGGCAAATGAAGGGAAGTCAAGGTGGTCAAGTTCTATACTGGGTTTGTGGCAGGAGAGCATAGAATAAATAGTGTCTATTTTGTTCCAAAAGAAAGAGGAGAAATCATGGCAGGTAAGAGAGGAGGATGAATGGGAGATGGATTTATCAATGGCTGGATGCAGGATTTGATCAATGGTTTTGAAGAGAATATTTGGTTTACTGTGTCCCATGGATATTTACTAATCTATAAGTACTTCACCCTGGCAGCAGCGAGCGCGCGCCTGTAGCTACTGAGGTGATCGGTCCAAATCTGTCTGTGAACTGTTAGTCCAGACGACCTCCATTTGTGCTCAGACTTGCAGCAGGCAGACTTAAGCAGTCGAAGTGTGAGGGTATACCATGGACAGTTGCGATGTTTCTTCACTGTTCTGGTTATAAGCGGGGCAACTGTGTCGATGATCTGAGTAAGGGTGGTGTTCTAGAGGGACACCACAGCATCGACCGAAGATGGAAGAGTACCAGTCAGAGGGGAAGAAGAGACACATTCCAAGAGTATTATAGGATTTAGCAGATTTTTGGGATGGAAGGAAATAACAGTATCAGTAGTAGCTGAAGGTGCAGGAAGATTAATATTGGCATTGGATTAAGAAATGGTCAGAGAGAGAGATATCTGAGACTGAGAGATTGGAGATATCAAAACCCCTGGTGATGAGCAGATCCAGGGTGTGTCCACAGGTGTGAGTGGGAACTTTGACAGATTGAGAGAGTCCAGGAGCATGAAAAAGTTGGTCACTAGAGGGGAAGAAGACAAATTGACATGGATGTTGAAATCACTTAGGAGTAGAATTCTGTCAGTTGAAGAGCAGATTAGGGAGAGTAATTGTGAGAACTCAGCAATAAAAGCAGAGTTATTCTTTGGTGGACGATAGATAACAGAAAGGGTGAGGGACATGGGAGAAGAGAGCTTGATAGTGAGATGCTCAAATGAAGAGAAGGCTGGGAAAGAGAGAGTTGAACAGCAAGCACAGAGTTAGCAATAACAGCAGTGCCCCACCTCTACCTGTGAGGTGTGGCTTGTCAAAGAGAGACTAGCCATTTGGGGTGGATAGATGTAGTGAGTGCTTATCATTTACAGAGTGCCAGATTTCTGCTAGACAGAGAAGAACAAGATTAGTATCACTTATAAGTTTGTTGAGAAGCAGAGATTTGTTAGTCAGAGAAGAGCAATTTAGGAAGGCGAATTTACAGTTTGTAGCAGGCAGTACAGGGGGAGAGGGAGTTAGTAACAGTATCTGAAGCAAGTACTTACCAGTGTTCATTCTAGGAGAGGAGAAAGAGTGAGCACGCTGTGTCCAGGGGATCCAGACGTTAGGTGTCAGAGTGGGAATGAGGCCTCTAGTACCCATTGGGAGGGATTTGAAAAAGGTCCTCACTCTACCTGTCCTCACTCTGACTGCCACAGCTCAGACTGCCTTTGGAGGTGTGGCCCTTAGACTGCCACAGCTAAGACTGCCCTTGGATGTGTGGCCATTAGACTGCCACAGCTCAGACTGCCCTTGGTCATGTGGCTCTTAGACTGCCACAGATCAGACTGCACTTGGACGTGTGGCCCTTAGACTGGCTGGCGCTTAGAATGGCTAGAGTTCTAAGACACTATTTACCAATTTGTACTGTCCTGCAGGTCTAGAGCTGGTCTAGTTTACACTTCAATCAACCACAGCTCTGAACACTTTAGAAAATGAATTACTTCAACCAGCTGATGTAGTTACATCTGCAAAAAAGCATTCAAATTTACTTACCAATCGCTATTCTGTTCCCTTCCAACTGCAAACAGCAACACAGTCCACATATTAAGCAGCTCTGTCGCTTGAATCAACTGATGTCAGTATTCTTAACACATCAGTTGCTAGGAGGAGATCCATCACAACTTGCAACCAGCGGTGTGTTTTCTGGTGTTGTTTTTTTTTTTTTTGCAGACGTTCTCATTCCAAGTAATATTCCCAGTGATCTTTCTGTTTTGTTACAAACAATTCTCACCCAGATTATAAAGGTCTAGTGGGGCACAGGGCATGCCACATGATTTACATGTATTGCAGACAAGGGTGGAAAATGAGTCGACATGAGAGGAAAGACATCAGGTAACTGGAGCTATTCTTGATAATTATAAAATCCCTACAACACAGGGGAAATGTTTCCAAAGATTAGATCATTGCATTTAGATAAGTAATAAAGCTTAGCAAGATGTACGGAACAGTAATTTGATGATACTATGACCTTTAAGCCACTGACAACAATTCCCTTCTTTAATTCTTTAAGCCACTGAAACCATGTGACAGGGAATGATGAAGTTCCCAGTCCAGAAAGCTGACAGACACACAGGTACTACTGGTGAAAAAGCGCTCTTGTGCGCCATTTTTATTGCAAACAAAAATAAATAAAAAGATTGTACAAAAACACTGCTCACAGAGCCAAAATAAATGTTCAAACACAAACTGACACCAAACAAATACCGCGTTTCCTGCACGCGTAGCAAATGCTTTCTTTCAGTTTCATTTTTACTTTCGTTTCTCTCCCTCTCATGTACCTCCTCTCTGTACACCCACCCTGAACAACAAAAGTTGCTGGTTTTTATTCTGGTGACCAGATCTCCAGATTAGCAATACATTAATCAATGAGTGAATATGGAGAGGGTCACCTTCTGCACAGGGTTTTTAATATTTGCGTGGTCAACAGCAACTCTGTCTATAATTAATCCACTGCCAAGCACTCGAGATGTCTGGCAGATAGAGACTGCTAACAATCGCCCCTGCCAGACCATATCCAAACCAAACAATAACAAACAAAAACATCCCATTTTAAAGAAACACAAAATACATTTAAATCATAACACACTAATATCACCTGTTTAAATAAACATAAACAATACATTTCTCTTTTAAATAAACCCACAAACCATTATTTTAAATACATAATACGTTTCAAACCACAATACAATATTTACAATACATTTACAAGCAAGGCTTTGCCTTGCCCCCTCATTATGTGCATGGCTATCCTCTGCCCTGCCACACACCACTTTGAACAATTCCCTTCTTTGGCATGTCTTACATCACTGCTCAACATTTCTACACAAGCATCAATCAATTGGCTTTTTTCCCCCACTTTTTAAGATTTTCATTATAGCTAATTAAATAAACAACATTTCAGCCATGAAAAGTTTCAAGGAAAATGTCATTACTAAAGCTTACTTTATTACCTTTTATACTTGATTCGTCAATTAACTTTTTATTCATTTAATTATATATTTTTTATATCATTATTTTGGTAGATCTACTTTTGAGTTGCAGTAATTTATGTTTAATTTATGTCCGCTCCAGCTCATCCAGAACTCCGCTGCTCGCCTGTTGTTCTCTCTGCCTCCCTTCTCCCACGCAACTCCACTGCTCCGCTCACTCCACTGGCTCCTGATCACCGCTCACATCCAGTTCAAGACACTTGTACTAGCCTACAGATGCCTTGACCAGACTGCACCCAGCTACCTCCAGACCCTCATCTCTCCCTACACCCGCACTCATCCTCTCTGCTCCTCCTGCACTAGAAGACTGGCTCTACCTCCTTTACACTCCCCTGCCTCCAGAGCCCGCTCCTTCTCCACCCTTGCCCCGCAGTGGTGGAATGACCTTCCTACAGATGTCAGGACTGCCCAGTCCCTGACCACATTCCGGCGCCTCCTTAAGACACACCTCTTCAGACAGCACCTGCAGCACTCCTCCTTTTTTCCCTCTGGACACTATCACTCTTCCTTAAATGCGCTTTACTTGCTCTTATCTGCCCCCTAGTTTACTGCATTTAATCCTGTACTTTAGAGTACTGTAATCTGTCAAGTGTTATTTAATCTGTAGTATTTTGTATTTAATTATATTGTGATGTAACTATCACTGACACTGTTATCTGCTACGTTATTAAATTGTATTTTATCATACTTGTACTTGCTAGAACCAAAGACATTGTATTTATCTTGCTCTTAATTGTATTATTACTTGTACTGTGATTCTTGAAATGTATTTTTGTTTACGACTGTAAGTCGCCCTGGATAAGGGCGTCTGCTAAGAAATAAATAATAATAATAATAATAATAATATAATCTGCTGGTGCATGCATGAATAGCAAAGGCAGTTTTGTGTGCAGCTAGAATCCCACCTCATGAGTTTAACTTAAGGAGGAGGGACTCCTCGAACACATTATATCATCTAATCGTAACCTCTCAAAAACATATCCATATCCATGTAAATCACCCCTTTCTAGCGTTTGATTCAATCGCTATTCGCCATGGTCTGTTCGCTCCGTCCTTCTCCACTTCACTCTCTGGCTCCTCCCTCTGTCATAATGTAAAAGAAAACTTTAATGTCTCAAAAAGCAGATAACTTTCTTTTTCTCTGCTGGCAGTAAAAAGAATTACTTGATGATTATCCCCCTGCATTTTCACTACTGGGCTGCCCTGATAAGAGTCCGCTCCAGCATCTATCACAGCTCTGAACACCCTGACTGCTGTTATTACTCAGGGCTAAATTGCCTGAATGAGGCTATTTTTATACCTAGATTTATAGATCAATCCAAGCTCATAAATTAAGAATGTTAGAAAGTGTGTTTTTTTAAGTAGGTATCATAAAGCACCTGTGCTTTGGATGACTTAGCCAATATATTGAAGATTGGATGAAACATAACCCATTACTAGAAAACATGTTAAAATAGTGTAATTTATTACCAGTTTGTAGTACTAAGATGCTATAATCCTTATTTTTTTATGAAAACTGGACATTGTCAGGTTTCGACCAATATTGATTTCTAACCATCTTTAAAATCAAGCAGAAATAATGACTTTTCTTTGCTGACGTCCATTTCTGGATAACTGGCACATAAGATTGAGTTGCTGTTAATGGCTTGGTGACATGAAAAGGCTATTTGACATTACATTTCTTCTATATAAAATCAGGTTTGAGGAGATCCCTTTGTTTTAACTTTTTTTTTATTTTTATCACAGCAATAACGGTAATGGTTAACTCCTAACTATGGGTGCAAATAAACAGAGTCAGGCTTTGCTCCTGTTAAGAGATCATTCAGGGTGTGGCATCATTAACATGCTGATTTAAGCAATTTGCAAGATGGCACACAGGTTTTTGCATTTCTAATGACCCTCCTCTGGATAAGGTATTGAACACTCTATAAAATAGAAAATTGTGAGGAATGTAGTGAGGGAGACCATGGAGAGAAAATTTATTTTATGTATTTATTTATTTGTTACATTTATATAGCGCTTTTCATACCGAAGTATCACAAAACACTGTACAGTAAATAACAAAATAACACAATCCCAGAAGTTCCCAGACATATTATCTGTAACAAATAAAAACATATTCAAATAACAGATTAAAAAAGCTTAAAAAGTAGCAAATAAGTTACATTAAAACCCACTAAGATAAAAATGCTATTTTATAAATGTATGTTTTCAGTCTTGACTTAAATATGGTAACTGTCCCAGTTTCCCTGATGAACGAAGGCAGAGCATTCCATAGGTTAGGAGCGCTAAAAGAAAAGCCCTACCTCCCGTGTCAGTTTTATTGACCCTAGGAATAACCAGCAGCCTCGCTTCCTGTGATCTAAGTGTGATTCAGAAGATATGCAGTCTGTAGCTCCTGCAAATAACTAGGTGTTAATCCATTCAGGGCATTATAGGTAGTAAAATCTTTAAATCAATTGTATCGTACCTGGAGCCAGTGTAAGGAGGCTAGAACAGGTGTAATATGTTCATTTTTCCTAGTTTTAGTCAGAATTCTAGCGTCGGTATTTTGAACGAGCTGTAGACGGGACAACACACATTTTGGGAAACCAGAGAGCAGTGCATTACATTAATCAATTACTGAAGTATTTCCGGGCTTTAAAGACGGGTGCAGCTGGGTATCATCCACATAGCAGTGGAAGTTCACTCCATGTCTTCAGATAACGTTACCCAACAGTAGCATATATATTGAAAACAGCAAGGGACCTAGAATAGAGCCCTGTGGAACACCACAGTCAACTTCAGTCAATGCTGATTTCTCCTCCCCAATTAAGACGAATTGATATCTATCGCATAGATAAGATTGAAACCAGGATAAGACAAGGCCAGACAGTTCCACTGTGTATTTGAGCCGATTTAATAAGATGGGGTGGTCTACAGTGTCAAAGGCAGCACTTAGATCTAGGAGAATTAAAACTGATGGAAAGCCCAAGTCAGAGCTTATCAGCAAACCATTTACAACTCTGACAAGGTCTGTCTCGGTGCTATGTGCAGCACGAAATCCAGACTGAAGTTCCTCAAGTACACCATTAAGAGTTAAAACTGTTTGTACTTGTTTTGCAACAACTCTCTCTAGAACCTTATCTAGGAATGGTAAAATGGAGATTGGCCTATAGTTATTGAGGACTTTAGGCTCCAAATTGTGTTTCTTAAGCATAGGCTTTACCACAGCTACCAAGTGCTGAGGGGACTGTACTGGAGGAAAGTGAACTATGTATAATGTTTAAAATGTGGGTATTAATAACACCAAGAACATCTTCTAATAGTTTTGTGGGGGTAGGGTCAAGAGAGCAAGTAGTAGCTCTCATATGCTGGACCAACACTGTTAGCTCTTGTTGGTAATATTGTACTACAATCCTCATTATTATTTATTTATTTATTTATTTATTTATTTATTTCCTAGCAGACGCCCTTACCCAGGGCGACTTACAGTTGTATACAAAAAATACATATCAAGAATTACAGTACAATTAAGAGCAAGATACAAAATACAATGACTTCAATCCTAATAAGAGCAAATACAAAACACAGTATGATTTGATATCGGGGCAGTTCAAGAGCAGATAAGTGTTGATGGTTACATCAGGGTTAGATACGAGTGCACGTGAAATACAAGATACTAGCGACTGGGTTCAGTGCAGGATTAAATACAAGTAAAACAGTGAGCAGATAAGTGCAAGTTAAAGTGCATTAAAGGCAGAGTGCTATATTATCCAGAACGGAAGAGTTGAGTTTTACAGGTGTTGTCTGAAGAGGTGTGTCTTCAGGAGGCGCCAGAAGGTGCTCAGGGACTGGACAGTCCTGACATCCGTAGGAAGGTCGTTCCACCACTGCGGGGCGAGGGTGGAGAAGGAGCGGGCTCTAGAGGCAGGGGAGCGTAGCACAGATACAGCCACTCTCCTACTGCAGGTGGAGGGGAGAGGTCGGATGGGGGTGTAGGGAGAAATGAGGGTCTGGAGGTAGCTGGGTGCAGTCTGGTCAAGGCATCGGTGGGCGAATACAAGAGCCTGGAACTGGATGTGAGCGGTGATCGGGAGCCAGTGGAGTGAGCGGAGTAGTGGAATAACACGAGGCGAGCAGTGGAGTTCTGAATGAGCTGGAGCGGACTGGTAGCAGACGCAGGGACGCCGGCCAGGAGGGAGTTGCAGTAGTCTATACAGGAGAGTACCAGGGCCTGGACGAGGAGTTGCGTGGAGTAGTTGGTGAGGAAGGGTCAGATTCTTCGTATGTTGCTCAGGAAGAAATGGCAGGTGCGTGCTAGAGTGGAGATGTGCTGGGAGTAGGACATGCAGGGGTACAGGGTTACTCCGAGGTTCTTGGCTGAGGAGGACTGAGAGAGCGTGGTAGATTCCAGAGAAACGGAGATAGAGAGATCAGAGGAAGGGGAAGATGAGGAAAAGGAGGTCAGATTTAGAGAGGTTGAGTTTGAGGTGATGTGAGTGCATCCAGGAGGAGATAGCAGATGCAGACAGACAGGGTCAGGCCGGTCTGAGGTGAGGGGACAGAGGGAGTCTAGGGAGGAGGTGAGGGAGGAGAAGAGGCTGGAGGTAGCAGAGTCTACAGAGAGTTGGGAGAAGGAGTCGATAGGGGGAGGTGCGAGAGAGCGGTGGAGGCAAGGACAGAGGAGGAGAGGGAGCAAAGGTTACGGCGAGAGGTGACAGTGAGGGTAGGTGGAGTAGGGAGAGAGGGGAGAGACAGAGAAATAGAGATGAAATAGTGATCAGAGAGGTCAAGAGGGGTGACAGAGAGGGTGGAGGGGCAGCAGGCCCTGGAGAAGGTGAGGTCCAGTTGACGGCCAGCTTTGTGGGTAGGAGGGGATGGAGAGAGAGAAAAGTTGAAGGCGTGAAGGAGAGGAAGGAATCCAGCAGAGTGGATGGGGTTGGAGAAATGGATATTGAAATCACCTAACAGGACAGTTGGGGTAGATATAGAGGGGAGGGAGATGAGGAGATTGTCGAATTCATTGAGAAAGTGAGTGAGAGGTCGAGGGGGACGGTACAGTACAATTAGCAGCAGTTGACAGGGAGAGGTTAGTTGGAGAGCATGAAATTCAAAAGTGTTAAGAGAAAGTGAGGAGAGGTCAGAGGGGACAGAAAAGAGTAAGGAGGTAGAGAGGAGAAGACCAGTCCTACCTCCCCATCCAGCAAGACGCAGAGTATGAGACAGGATGTAGAGAGAAGACGGCAGCAGGAGTTACAGAGTTATCAGGAGAGAGGTTTCAGTGAGATCAAGGAAATGAAGATGAAATCAGCTTTGTTAACAGAGGAGTGACAGTTCCAGAGGGCACCAGAGAGAGTGCTGGAGGGGAGAGAGTGGGAGGGGGGGAGAGGCAGAGTGTCCCGCCCCTATGTATATGTGTGCTGTTATTATTATGATTTCTTATTATATATGATGTCGAAGGCCAATATTTGTTTATGTATTGTTTGGCAAGGACGAGTGAGGTGCCATCCGACATATTTGTTATTGTTTTAAATACCTTGTAGGAATGCGTGACTGATCATCTACTGAGTATTTAATTAGCTGACAGTCACGCACCCTCATATAACCCATGCAAAATGTGACCGAGGGATAATAAGGTAATTGTTAACCAGTTAGTCCCTTGGTCACTAATATAAAAGACCTGCAGCTTTGGCTGCACGGGGAAGGGGGTTCAGAGTGGAGAACAAGTGTGGAGAGGAGGTAATAACGTAACAGATAACAATTGCTAAGCGTGCTGGTTTACTAACCAGATACTTATTATTGTTTATTGTTTGTTTGGCCAATGTGCCTTTTGTTTTGTGTTTGTTTTAAATCTTTTGTTTATTATTTAAATAAAATAACTGAATGCCGTAGCGTTTCAGTTTTGCCCCACCAGTACCTGCTTGTGTGTGTTCCTTTCTGCTCTGACGTCACCACTGCAGCCATCCTGTTCACAATAGGTACAGCAGTAGTGGAGGCAGGAACGGTGGGGGGAGGGTACAGACCCGTCTAGTAGTTGGCATCTTCCAGAGCGCTGCTATGTTCAGAATTTCCCCAACAACCTCTCATCGCAGGTCTCTCCTCGCTGGAGTCCCACAGCTAGACTCCCGTGTCTTTGGTAGAGAGGCTCTTTGGCTGGCTGGCACTTCGTGTTGGCACACAAATAGGCTAGCTGTATATTATACTAACTATCTGCCTCTGACTCTGGTTACCTGTAGACTGGTACCTACCTTAATAGAAGGTATTTGTGGAATCTGACTTCTGATGTCTATTATTTTATTTTTAAAACAGTTTAAGAAGTCATTGCAGCTGTGAGAGGAGCAATGTCAAGGGTAGGACTATTAGGGGAAGGATTATTTAATGTATCTAGGGTAGCAAAAAGAAATCTAGAAGTATTTTTATTCGTTTCAATTAAATTAGAATAATATGATGATCTGGCCAAAGCCAGAGCCTTCCTATATTTAACCAGGTGGCCCTTCCATATAATGTAATGAACATGCAATTTAGATTCCTGCCATCTCTATTCTAAATTTCCGACCATCGTATTTCAGTTTACAAGTAGCATCATTAAACCACGGTGAGCGTTTTCTTAAAAAGCAGTCTCCAAGTTGTAACTGGCGCTACAGTATCTAATCAGAAAACTTTACAGCAGTTGAAGAATTAATTTCCCGTGTTTTAAATGTACATTCTATGATTTTGCTAGATACTGGCATACAAACCTCAAAAAGAATGGCAAGATGATCAGAAATAGTAAGATCTAGGGTTATGATGTTCTTAACAGCTAAACCATGAGAAATTACCAGGTCAAGAGTATGGCCACGATTGTGCGTTGGACCTTCTACATGCAGGATATAATCTAAGGAATCCAGTCGCCTTAAGAATTCCAAGGAAGCAGAATCTGATGCTGTATCCGCATGACGGTTAAAATCTCCCACTAAAAGAATGCTGTCATAATGGACTGTCAATGAAGATAGCAGGTCACCAAATTCGTGCAAAAATAGCGGGTTTGACTTAGGTGGTCGATAGATAATTACAATATGAACAGGTAATGTACTATTTAATGTTAATTTTAACACCTCAAAAGATGTATAACCTGTGACAATATCCTGTTTAATTATATGTTCACTATGGAAAACAATAGCAAGTCTACCTCCCCGCACCGTAGAGCCAGCTTTCTGGAAAAAATAATAGTTAGGTGGGGAAGCCTCAATCAAGGAAACATTGTCATTAGGTCCAAGCCATGTTTCAGTTGTTAAAGAGAGAATGTCAATACTGTTATCCTGAATAAAATCACTAATTAATGGAGCCAGGTCGTTATTGAAAATGAGAATCTGTTCTCAATTGACTTATCTGGTTAAATAACGATAATACTAATAATTAGACAGTGACCTTACATTAAGTAAGCCTAGACGTACATTGGTCCAATCCAGTGCAAGTGATTGAGCAGAGATAATAGTAATTTGACTAAGATTACTGTAACACACGCCTCTGTGATTTCTCAATAATAGCTGGGATGACTGGATACTTTCACCTCAATTTTACATATCTCTTTAGATTCCCCCCACCCCAATGCCTAGTTTAAATACTTTGCAAGGTTGTTTTTAATATTAGCCGCAAGTCTGCTTGCCCCTGATCTATTAAGGTGAAGTCCATCTTTCTTATAATATCTATTTCTTTATATCTGACTCGGCAAAGGCGCCTCTTGGGCGAAGGAAAGTCCGATGAATCAGGACCTGAAAGGAGAGATAGAAAAGGGTTCCCTGACTGATCTGGTGCTGCCCTTGGATGAGGTGAGGCACAGGCCTCCGAAGCCAGGAGCAGAGACGCGTCCCGCAGGGAACCTGGAACAAAGAGAGGTGGGTTAGTCTGGGACTCACCACTGAGAGAGTAAATTGGGCCATGTCATGAGGGAAACAGAACAGAGCCTCGGGTGACGAGGTAAGATTTGCGCATGAGCTGTGATGGGATAGTGTGGTCGGGGTCCCCTCTGACTCCCAGCGGGAGAACCCCCAGAGCGAGGACAAAGTCGCTGAAACAGACCTTAGGTCGGGGAAGTGAGACTCACTTGCCCCCCAAAGAATGGACCCCCGACTCCCCGCAGAAATCCCACGTGAGACAAACAACAGGAGACGCGGCCGTGCATAACAAAAAAGAAATAGCTGAAAAAGACGGGAAAGGAAGGGCCATACAAAACAAACTGGAGAGGTTAAACTAGTGTTAGTGTGGTATGGTTATGTGATTACCTGCCACTCAGTGGAGAGGAAAAAAAACATTAGCTAGAAGGGGAAAACCTCTGGTGGCCCCAGCAGTCAGGTAGCCCCCACTCTGGGCATGCTAACTAGTCTTTGATGGGCTATTGCTATGTTGGTATGGGATGAACGGATGTATAAATTCATTACTGTTTTTTGATTAGATGGAGATTGATGTTGGCTCTGAAAGTAGCTGCTTGGATGCGAACTAAATGAGGGGGTATAAGGTTGGGGAAAAAAGCCGGTTTTGGAGATGAGAGTGGTGAGAGAATCCTATGGAGACAAATACAATATTTGTGGGTACACACTGTATAGGAAAGACAGGCAGAACGGAAGAGGCAGAGGGGTAGCGCTATTCATAAGAAATAGTCTTGAAGGCCCGGTGTTAAATCTGGACAAAGAAAACAACGCCGAATCAATATGGGTCAGAATAATGGACAAAAATTCAAAGGGCATAATAATAGGAGCATGCTATAGACCGCCAAATTCAGACGCCGAGCAAAATAATCTGTTATACAATGACATTAGAAATGTGTGTAGAAAAGGAGAAGCCATACTAATGGGGGATTTCAACTTCCCCCACATAAAATGGGAAAACCCGATGGGGAGCACGACAGACGAAATTGAAATGGTGGAAATGACAAATGACTGCTTCTTAAAACAATTTCCTAACGCAATTTGTCAAGGCATTGACTTGATTTAGTCTTTTCAAATAATGAAGACACAATAACTAAAACAAAGGTCAGAGAGCCATTGGCAAACTCAGACAACAACATGGTCTCATTTGAAGTTATTTTTAAAACCCTAAAACTAATGACTAAAGCTAAGGTTTACAATTTTAGAAAAGCAAACTATGAAGATATGAAACAAAGACTAACAGAAGTAGATTGGAGTAAAATAGAGAAAACATCCACAGTAAAAGGATGGATGTTTTATTTAAAAATGTAGTACTAGAGGCGCAAAACAATTACATCTCAAAGGTAGACAAATCTAAATCAAAAACAAAATGGCCAAAATCAATATTGCTAAGGGGGCTAAAACCAATTCCAAAATGTGTTTCCAATATTATAACAGCAAGAGAACATTCAAAGAGGAGGTTAAACGTCTAAGAGACACAAATGCAAAATCATGGATAAAAAAAATAGTAAATATATTAAATGATTACTTTTCACAGGTTTTTACAAAGGAGGAAACAGACAACATGCCTGTCACAAAGACGGCCAGAGTGGGTGACGTCAGACCAGAGCCAGGAAATAAAACAACAAGAGAGGTGGAGTTTGGTGGAGCTGAGCAAATGGTTTCGCTCAGCATTTAATAAATGAACAGACAGCCAGAAAATAAACGGTTGTAACAAACACAAAAACACAGGACACGGCACATTCGCCAAAACAAAAGAGACAAACAAAATGGACTATACAGACAAACGAACAAACACGGTGAGTGAAAACATATATTTAGTTTTACTTTTTAGTTTCTCCTTCTCCACACCCGTTCTCCACTCACTGAACACCCAACCCCGAGTGAGTGAAAACATGCTGTTTTTATGCAGTTGTACCGAGACTCGATTGCTAGTCAATCATTCAATTGGAATCTCGGTACAACTGCACGTGAATTAATTAAGTGTACTCCCGTGACCACACATTACATTTTAACCAGCACGTGAAGTGATTTGTGCCATCCTCGTGCCTAAATACAAATCTACATTTTTAAATACACATGAAACACAGACCCGTTTATATCCCGTGTACCGATGACTATACACCAACATTAAAACACAACACATAACACAAAATACACACAGGGGGGGCACTTTGCCACAATGCCCCACATGTTGACCTGTTCCTATCCAGTTTTAAATAACTTTAGCATAACAGAGGCAGAAGTGTTAAAGGGACTATGAGCTCTTAAAATAAACAAATCCCCTCAGCCGAATGAGATCCTCCCAATAGTACTCAAAGAAATGAAAGAAGTTATTTACAAACCGCTAGCCAAGATCATGCAACCATCTCTTAACATAGGGGTTGTACCAACAGACTGTAGAATTGCAAACGTAATACCGATCCACAAAAAGGGAGACAAAACTGAACCAGGTATCTACAGACCAATGAACCTGACATCTATTATGTGTAAACGTATGGAAACTATAGTAAGATCCAAAATGGAAAATTACCTATATTGTAACAATATCCTGGGAGACAGTCAGCATGGTTTTAGGAAATGGAGATCATGACTAACTAACCTTCTTGATTTTTTTGAGGATGCAACATTGACAATGGTTAATTGCAAAGCATATTTATTCACTGATGGAACAACCAACAGCCCCATATCTTACAGTATGGCTTGGATTGTAAAGGGTCAACAACTCCTGGAAATAACTTGGTGCCAATCAATTTAGTGCTTTATAAGTTAAAAGCAAAATCAATTCTAAAATGCACAGGGAGCCAGTGCATACATCTTTTAAAAAGACAAACAAGTGCAACCAATCTCACTGTTGTGTCTGACTGTATGCAAAAAAAAAAAAATGGAACAAGAACAAATCATTTTCCCTGACGACAAAAGAATAGGATTTGTCGGAAAAAAAAATTGTGATGGCCACATTCTTTTTTAATAACAGACATCTACCCAAAAAAGTGGAAATCCCTTTGAAAACAATGGGGGATGAAAATGTGAATCACTTTTGAACGGATCACATTTTTTACAAGAAACAAACACAGGTATAGTGTAGTCACCCCAGTGTGTTCTACCACAAAAAATCAGCTCAAAATTCCAAACCATCTTGGTGCATACTATCTATATCTCAAAAACCACACAAGCAACTGGATTGCTACATTCCACATCAAGATATCTACCCCAAAAGACAGTGCATACCATTTTTTCAGGCAAATCCGTCAAACGACTCAAAACTTTTTAAAGGACAAAAACACATTATTTTTTAAAGTAGTAATAACTGTATTTAAAAAAAATATATAGAGAGAGAGATAGCTGTTTGCTGTTTTTGAAATTGATTAGACAAATCATTTTCAAAAATATATATATAGTTTTGAGTGTAACAGACATCATCTATTCTGTTCCAAAACGGAACAATCATGTTTAATCAACCAATCGTATTTGACATTGCTTTGATATTTAAACAGTCCAAGTATCAGGTTGTACTGAGCTTGTGGTAACATCTGCCTAACTGTGCAGATGGTCTGATGTATTTAAACCCACAAATCAATGCGCAATTCAAAGTTGTTATTCCTATCCCTGTTTTGTTCATTTAAAAAGCACAAGCAAGCGAATTCATGTCTATTGATTATATTTAATCAGATTGAAGGATAATGAGAAAAGGCACATTTAGTGTTCTGCCTCTTCATTTACTTTCTTTCCCACTGATGATGTTACCTTAAGTATTCAGGCTAGAACTGACTCAGCAACGAGCAGCCTACATCACTAATCTATAAGAGGCACAGCACTACTGTGTTAAACAGAGCTTAAAATAACTGTCTCTTTCCAAAAGAGCTGAGAAAGACTCCAATCTACAGAATGTGAATACAGTTAAACTATTTCAACACTGCAGAGCTGTATACATGTTACATAGTTACCAAATATAAACAACACTGACATGTGCCTGAAAGGGCAGTCATCCTACATTGTGTCTTAATAGTTTTAAACATCTATTTAAACAATTCTATAATTTTGCAGGAGTTTGCAATCCCACTACTGCGCCTTCTACGGCTAATCCCTTAACCTATTTAAGATGGCCACTTCAGTGTTATGGAAACTCCTCCGACAGAATGAACCTGTACCATTAACTTTGACCTATGGTTTCAGATGGCCTGACTTTATTGCAAAATATATTTCTTAAGATCAAGTTACCTTTCTACAACAGAAGCCTCCGTAAAAGAAAGAAAGAAAGAAAGAAAGAAAGAAAGAAAGAAAGAAAGAAAGAAAGAAAGAGAAAGCTTTTCAAAGATACAACCATGTCCCAGTGGTTTCCTTTTATTTCCTGTACATATTTTGGGTACTTACTCAAACCAGAAGAATGGATATACTGCAATAACTTGGAGACATAAATAAATGCATCTTACGTTTATCATCTTGATGGAATTAGTTTAAAGAAGTATTACAGATAGATGTCTTTTGTATAAAAAAAAATGCAAGTAGAGTGTAAAAAAGGTACGTCATATTTTTGGCTTGATTCTGTGGTGTCAGCAGGTTTATAAAATAATGTATCTTGTCCAATACCCACGATTGAATCTGACTCAAAAACAGTTGATCTCAATATTATTGCTCTAAAAAACAACTAAGAAAGTGACGATGTTGAAGAAATATTGTTATAGCATAACCTGGGCATTAATTGAACAACAGAAATGACCTTGTACTTTCAGATTGCAATGTAATTGTTAACACCATCCAGCCACACATGTGTCTTTCCCTTTGATAGCTCATTTAATTGTTACAATGGTGAACAGAACAATAGTTACAAGCACTTTACATTGTGTCTCCAATTACTGTGTATTTACATAGTAGTTACTTAGTAAATACATGTGTACTTACACATAATTACAATGTTATTATGAATAGTTATAATGTACTTAATGTGTACATATAACCCTAATCCTAACCTTAATCCTAACCTTAACTCTAAACCTAACCCTAACCCTACCCCCCTAACGCTAAGTCTAAACCTAACCTTTTTCTGAAACAATTATGTATTTACATATATCGTGCAAAAAGATTTACAGGTTGTAACTATGCATAATAACATTGTAATTATGTGTAAGTACACATGTATTTACTATGTAACTATTATGTAATTACATGTCAGGGTGCATCAGAGAAGAACAGGTCAGGTTTGCATCCCCTGGTGGTAAGACATCAAGAACTGTACACACCAATTAACCCCTCTATCTCTCTCCCTACAGGTTCTTGAATCTGACAAGACAATGGGACGCTCGACCAGACAGACATCTCCAGAGAGGTAAGTTCTAATGAAACTAACTTTATTGTTCCCACAGTGGAGATATAAAATACTACAGACAGGTAAGTTAAAATTGATAATAATAAGAAAGGAAAAAAAAAATGCAAAAAATGAAGGGCAGTCAAAAAAAGAAAAAAAATGATAACCAAGCTCAAGCTGGAAGTTAAGTGTCCTTAAACCAATCCCAAATCAATCCCTCTGTAATGCTGACCGTCTGTCCTTCACACTGAGGGGTAAATGTTCCAAGAGGGAGATCTCCTCTGTTGATGTTGCCCAGCGCAGGAGGGAAGGGAACTCGCTTGAACCCTGATCACCCCTCCCAAGCCTCCCTCTACACTCCAGTCTCTCCCTTAAGACAATACAAATATGTAGCTCGCTCAATTACACTGTCCGTGCTGGGTAAGTGGTATATTATACTTATCTCACGGGGGAAATAGACTGTGCGGTATCAGGGTTTTGCTGCAGCGCTTCTGCTGGCAGGTCCCTTCTCACAACTGTCCTGGTCTGATAGTCTCTGCTCTCCAACTGGAACAGTAAGTTGTGCAACAAAAAAAATATCCACGTGTTCTCCAAATGCTGTTGTGTATAAAAAGAAAAGTGACAAAAAAACAAAAAAGTAATCCACCTGCTGCAACCTTCCACTAGAAGTATGGCTGCTGGATCCACCCCATCAGTCTCTTCACTGCAATCACTGGGAAACAAGAAATCCACCTGCTGCAACCTTCCACTACTCTCTTCTCAAAATCCGATCACCCAATTACAGAGAAAAAAAAGAAAACTAGTGAAGGTGGAAAAATACAATTTAAAAACAATAAAAGAGTTCAAATCTGAACAAACTTTCTCTTGGTCAGTCCCGCCGGGTTACAGAAATGCTTACTTTCCAAGTTGCTGCTCGTCTATTTCACATTCAGTTCACTAACACACACGCATTGTTCTCCCCAAAACCTCGAATTATAAACACTTTGTTTCAATAAGCGCCTGCCTGCACTGTCCAATTGCAAACAAAATCAATTCTATTGTTTCTCGACACTTACTTACCGCCCGGGACTGACTCAACCTGACTCACTGTGTCCACATGTGGTTGGCTCCAGTTCTCTCTTCTCTCTCTGAACAGGGCTTATATGCTGACTGAAATCACCGGGAAACAGGTGCAGAAAGAGCTTCCATTAGCCACACCCCTCTGCAATCAAAACTACATCACAGCACAACAGGTCTATTTAGGCAGCAATTACCTTCATCTTAATGTAATTTAGTCACCCACGTGATATACGCAGCAATTAGAGACATTGCATGTAAAGTGTTACAGACTATTGTTTCCACAGATTATCTGTAGCGCTGGCTATTGGTATGCAACACATTTGATTTCTATACATTTAAAATGACATTAAGGGTTGAATGCACCAACATGGATTTACCACTAACCCAGATTAAATCAAGGATTATATTTTAATCATGCTGCACAAAACTTTACACCAGGTTTTATATGTAATCCTTGTTTAAAATGAATCCAAGGTTAAACATTTCTTAAACATAAAAGATTAAAATATTATTATTATTTATTTCTTAGCAGACGCCCTTATCCAGGGCGACTTACAGTCGTAAACAAATACATTTCAAGAATATATAATCACATTGCACCACTAATTGTAATCCATGTTTAAATGTGAAAGGTGGATTAAATTTAAACATTCCTTGGAGCTGGTTTAAACTTGGACATAATGGCAGGCTAAAAGAATTGAATCTGTTCAGTCTTGAACAAAGAAGACTACGTGGCGATCTGACTCAAACATTCAAAATCCTAAAAGGTATAGACAATGTCGACCCAGGGGACTTCTTTGACCTGAAAAAAGAAACAAGGACCAGGGGTCACAAATGAAGATTAGATAAAGGGGCATTCAGAACAGAAAATAGGAGGCACTTTTTTACACAGAGAATTGTGAGGGTCTGGAACCAACTCCCCAGTAATGTTGTTGAAGCTGACACACTGGGATCCTTCAAGAAGCTGCTTGATGAGATTCTGGAATCAATAAGATACTAACAACCAAACGAGCAAGATGGGCTGAATGGCCTCCTCTCGTTTGTAAACTTTCTTATGTTCTTATGTTCTTCTTATGTATATTTGAGTAAAAAGTAAAGGAATTGAGACGAAAGTTGTGTCATGTTTATATATCATTTTGGCAATGGTTTGCAAAGGTGTAGTGGTGATGTGATTATAAAACAGAAGACAGACAACAAAGTTCACGGTCCAAACAATGCGTTAATTTATAATCCCGGTCTGGCGACCACAAAGATTAATCCCAGTCAATGCACATCTATGTGTATTGAACTGATCCAAAACAACAGGTTACAGCCCCAAAAGAATATACACAGTTTGAAAGAATAAACACAGTAGAACACACACAAAGACACATACAAGATCACAAGTCCAGAGTGAGTGCTATTGTGCTTGTGTTGAAATACAATTTATTCATGCACAGTTGTGAAGTGTTGTCCGGGTTTAGTACTGGCCTTTAGCGACAGCTCCGGATCGTGTTAGCCATCTAATAACAACAAACAGTACAATTAGAATCTACAAACAAACAAAACAATCATGGTTAATTCATGGTTCTCCTTTCTTGGTTCAGCTTAACCATAACAAAAGGAACAGATCACCTAGCCACGTCCCCTTTTGTACTGTCAGTCATGCCCCCTTGGTTAGTGAGTGGAACCGTTTCTCCTCCAATCTGCTGTCGCCACATAGCTTCCCATCTGGGGCGATGACTTGGTGTACCGTAGCTTTGCCCCCTTTCTAGCTGGCCGACTTCCACCTTTCCCTGGGAATGAATTGTCAGGCCATCCAGTCTGGAGCACTCTGTTCCCTTTATACAGCACCCTCACAGGTCGGGAGGGATATTTATAACCAAGATGAATTCTTTCTCTGTCACAATCATGTTGTACAATTACAAATGTAACATTTTTTTAAAACAATAAAAAATAGTAAGCGGCATGTTAAAAGTATATCCATGTGCGCAGGGTTCATGTGTGCCGATGTCAGCGGATCCTAGATCCTGTACCTTTTTGTCTGACGGGTGAGAATTATACAGTTTGCAATGAACCGCATGATAAAAAGTTATTTTATGGTGCAAAAACGAACTCTATGTACAAGATTTTTTGCCTGAAACAACATAATCAAGTACAATAAAATAAATATATTAGAATTTGCCACTTTAGGTAGCCTCTAAACACTGTTGCACTAAAATACATATTTCAAAGTTTACGCAAAGTAAAACAAAGCTATTCTTGCAGTTAATTGAGATTCGGTATTAATGTAGGAAAGCTGCAGGCTGTATGTTGTTGCTTTTTGGTAATGAATTTAAAACCTCATCTGAGCAGAGAAATAGTATCTAATGAGTCAAATGAATATCATTTAATGTTTTCTTATGCTTTCTCTACTCTTTTGTTTTCATTTGCTAAATGTGGTGTTGTGACAAAGAGAGAATGAATTCTTGTTTTAGATCTCCCTTCCGACCGGTGAGGGCGCTGGGGAGGAGGAGTGGACATCCCAGGGTAGGTGGAAGTCGGCCACCTTGAACGGGGCGGAGCCGCGGTGCGAAGGTCGAGGAAGCGAGGTGGCAATCGCGCATTGGCTGACAGCGGTTGCCTCGCTGATCAATGGGGCGAGACGGAGTGTACAAAAGGGGGCGTGGCCCAGTGTTCTGCTCCTTCTTGCAAGGTGCAGTGCGTGTGAGAGAGAGAGAGAGAGAATTGAGCAGGAAAACAGAGGAAGGGGTTTAAAAGATGGGTTGTCTTTATTGCGGGAGTTTGTGCTAACTTCTTTGTTTGTTGTATTCTAGAGCACTGACGGGACGCTCCAGTGTACGACGGCGGAGCGATTGCCCGGAAGTGCTGTTTTCGTTACCCCCGTGTTTCCCGAGCCTGGATTACAAAATAAGGAAGACGGTTCATTTCTTTTTGTGTTGTCGGGTTCCACATTGTTGTGTACCCCGGTATCCTTTGTTTTGTTTAAGTGCATTTGGTGTCCAGGTCGTTAAAAAGGAAAAATAAAACCCAAACGCTTAACTGAACTGGACTGGAGTCTATTATTTACACCACACTATGCCTTTCCTGTCACACGTGGTGTCAGAGTGGGATTGGATCCAGCCACTTTGGCGGCGGTTCTGGAGGCTTTGGACAGCCGAAGGGAGGCTGAGGAACGGAGGAGGGAGGAGCGATACACAGCCCTCATTGAGAGGGTCGGGATGGGGATGACGTCGGCAGCAGGGCCCGTGATGGTGGCCCCGAAGGCCCCGGCTCAGAAAATGACGGTGGAGGATGACCCGGAAGCCTACCTCGTGGCATTCGAGCGACTGGCCACCACCGCAGCATGGCCCCGGGAGTACTGGGCGAGCCAACTTGGCCCGTGCCTGACTGGGGAAGCGCAGGCAGCATACCGGGCCATGACGGATGGCGACGCTGCCCAGTACGACCTGGTTAAACAGGCTATCCTCCGCCGTCTTAACATCATGGGGGAGACCCACCGGGTCAGGTTCCGGGAGTTTCGGCGGCCACCGGACACCCGGCCCAGGGTGGTGGCACAGCAGTTATGCGACCACATGGCACAATGGCTGAACCCTAGCCAGAAAACCGGGGTCCAGATGGGGGAGGCCATTGTTATGGAGCAATTCTGCCATGTGGTCGGGGCTGAAACACAGGCCTGGATTCGCCGGCACAACCCCACTACACTGGACCAAGCGTTGGCGTTGGCTGAAAATTTTGAGGACGCTCTCATGTCTTCCCAAACCACCCTGCTGAACTGCCCCTCTCCCTCTGTTACCAAAGGACAACCATCAAACCCCCCCGGACCAAGACCTGCCAGATCACCGGCCCCGTTGGGCCATCCGGTCCCCTTACCATAGCGGCAGAGGTTGGCCCCCAGCTGGGGTAGAATGGTTTCCCCCGCCCCACTGTCATACCAACAGCGGGACAAAAATGTACCACCCTTGCCTTCTGCCCCACCAGTATGTTTTAGGTGCCAGCAGCTGGGTCGTATCGCCAGGTACTGCCCGGCAGCCATGGAGTGCGACCTGGCCGCGTGTTACCTGGCTTCGGAAACAGGTAAGGAATGGGGAAATGGTCGGGAGGGCCCGTGTATGGTTGATGTTGTATTGGGTAATGTGAAAACCCACGCGTTAGTGGACACAGGGTGTGAGCACACTTTGATTCGGACAGCTCTCCTCGGCGGTGTGTCGTGGCAGCCACAAGGGCAGGTGGCGATCTCCTGTATCCATGGAGACACGGCGACATACCCCACCCTAAAAGTATATCTATCGGTAGGTCCGATAAAGCGCCACCTGGTAGTGGGGTGGTCGAAAAGTTACCACATCCGATTATTCTGGGTCGAGACTGGTCGCAATATAAGGATTTAGTAAAAGTATCGGCAGCCTCGACCACCACGTGTGACACGGCAGACCCCGGGAAGGGAAATAATTGGCACCATTTTTCCTTTCCATGCAGAACTGTTTTCTCCACTTTTTCGTCCTAGAAAAACACACAAGGAGAGACGGAGGGAAAAGTGGGAAGGCGCATTAATCCGACACGGTTGGGGCCTGGCAGGAGAAGGGTCTGATGGTCCCAAACGACAATCGAACGGGGTGGGAATACAGTGTGACCGGGCGGGCGAGGTTACTGGACCCTTGAGGGCAGAGACTGCTCCAGCCCCTGTCAATATCCCGGACGTGTGGGCCTCAAGCGCGGACTTAGTGTGGGAACAGAACAACGACCCCACACTGGTGCACGCTTGGGAACAGGTTCGGTCTATTGAGGGTAAGGATGTTGACGGTATCGGGACGCTGGTATATCCCCACTTTGTTGTAGAGGGGCACTTGCTATATAGAGTAAATCTAGCCCCGGGCACAGGACAGCCTGTCAAATAGTTGATGGTTCCCCCGTCCTGTCGACCAGAGGACATGAGGCTGGCACATGACGTTCCCTTTGCAGGACACCTTGGTGTTGACAAAACGAGGGACCGAATACTGGCTCGATTTTATTGGGTGGGACTCTACACCGAAGTGGCGAGATATGTAGCTACCTGCCCGGAATGCCAGAGAGTTGCGCCGGGTCGAGTGCGCCCCGCCCCTTTGGTCCCACTGCCTATTGTCTCCACTCTCTTCGAACGTTGCAATGGACATAGTTGGGCCGGTGCTGCCTTCTGATTCTGGGTACACGCACATATTAGTGATGGTGGATTATGCAACGCGGTACCCGGAAGCAGTCCCTTTGCGGTCCACTAGTGCCATTGCAATTGCGAAAGAATTAAGTCAGATTATGGCTAGAGTAGGGATTCCCAAAGAAATATTAACTGATCACGGAACTAACTTTTTATCAAAAACGCTACAGCAGGTATACAAAATTCTAAAAATACGTCCCATCAGGACGTCTGTTTATCATCCCCAAACGGACGGTCTGGTGGAGCGTTTTAACCAAACATTAAAGCAAATGTTGAGACGGTTTGTGAGTCAGGAGCAGAAACATTGGGCTACTCTTCTTCCTTACCTACTCTCCTTGCTGTGAGAGAGGTGCCTCAGAGCTCAACGGGATTTTCTCCCTTTGAGTTGTTATACGGCCGGCAGCCACGGGGCATTCTTGATCTGTTGAGAGAAGGTTGGGAAGAACATAGCTCTTCTAAAAATGTAGTGCAGCATGTGCTCCTACTACGGGATCGTCTTGATTTAATTGGTCGCTTAGCTCAAGACAATCTTGGATCGGCTCAACATCGGCAACAGCAGCATTACAATACTAATGCACAAATTCGAACTTTTCGACCAGGAGATAAGGTAATGCTGCTTCTTCCGTCATTGGAGTCGAAACTGTGTGCTAAATGGCAGGGGCCATATGAGGTGATACGGGCCGTAGGACTAGTAAATTATGAAATCAGACAGCCCGATCACCGAAACAAAATGGAAATTTACCATGTTAACTTATTAAAGCCCTGGAAGGCAAGGGAGGTCTTGTTCATAGCCCCAGGCGAGATGGAGGATGACTTAGGACCCTGCATAGAGGCCCCTAGCCCCAGTCAGATTTCAATGGGGGAACAGTTACTTCCGGATCAGCAGGTGGAATTGCGTAAGTTGATTGGGAAATCTGGGGATGTGTTTTGTGACGTGTCCGGCAGAACTAACCTTACCGAATATGCTGTTATTACTCCGCCAGGGATCACTGTTCGGGAGAGGCCTTACCGGATCCCGGAAAGTCGGCGGAGTGGCGTTCAGAACGAGGTGAGGGCGATGCTTGAACTTGGGGTCATTGAGCCTTCCAGAAGCGAGAGGTGCAGTCCTATCGTCATAGTGGCTAAAAAGGATGGCACTAATCGTTTCTGTGTTGACTTTCGAAAGGTCAATGCTATCGCCAAGTTCGACGCCTACCCCATGCCTCGGATTGACGAACTCCTCGACTGACTGGGGACGGCCATGTTTATTTCAACTCTGGACCTGACGAAGGGATATTGGCAGATCCCTTTGACCCGCAATTCACGTGAGAAAACGGCATTTTCAACTCCGGACGGACTGTTCCATTTTAAAACCATGCCGTTTGGGCTACATGGTGCACCCGCCGCCTTTCAGAGACTGATGGACAAGGTGTTACATCCCCATCGTGAGTATGCAGCAGCGAATATTGACGATGTGGTTATATATAGCTCCACCTGGAGAGAGCATGTAAGTCGACTCACAGCCGTCCTTCAGTCTCTAAGGGCTGCCCGGCTGACAGCCAACCTGAGGAAATGTGCGTTTGCTAAATTCGAGACCCAGTACCTAGGATTTATCATGGGAAACGGACGGGTGAAACCCGTGGCCACCAAGGTCCAGGCTTTGGTGGACGCGGTGGTCCCCAAAACCAAGTCCCAGGTGAGGTCGCTATTGGGATTGGCTGGTTATTACCGCCGCTTTATCCCCGAGTATGCCACCGTGGTCAATCCCCTGGTAGACCTCACTAAGAAATGTACACCAAATTTAGTGAAGTGGTCAGCGGAGTGTCAGGGAGCGTTTGAGACCATTAAACAAAAACTGTGCCAGGCTCCTGCGTTAATATCACCAGATTTTAGCAAGAGATTCTTCCTCCATACCGACGCGTCAGAGGTTGGTTTGGGGGCAGTCTTGTCTGAGAAAGTTAACGGGGTGGAGCACCCCATTCTCTACATTAGTTAAAAAATGCTTCCTCGGGAGCGCAATTACTCGGTTGTGGGGAAAGAGTGCCTGGCCATTAAATGGGCTACCCACTCCCTCAGATATTACTTACTGGGACATTCATTTGATCTGGTCACGGACCACACCCCACTCAGATGGTTAAGCACCATGAAGGATAGCAATGCCCGAATAACTTGGTGGTATTTGGCATTGCAGCCTTATATGTATCATATGATACATCGTGCCGGGAAAGATCACCAAAATGCGGATTATTTTTCCCGGGAGGGGGGAGTAATGGGAATGGTAGATGTGGCCAAGTGTTCCTTCGGCTCCACTCTGAGTGGTGGGACATGTGACAAAGAGAGAATGAATTCTTGTTTTAGATCTCCCTTCTGACCGGTGAGGGCGCTGGGGAGGAGGAGCGGACATCCCCAGGGTAGGTGGAAGTCGGCCACCTGGAACGGGGGCGGAGCCGCGGTGCGCAAGGTCATCGACCCGGTCGGGAAGCGAGGTGGCAATCGCACATTGGCTGACGGCGGTTGCCTCGCTGATCAATGGGGTGAGACGGAGAGTACAAAAGGGGGCGTGGCCCAGTGTTCTGCTCCTTCTTGCAAGGTGCAGTGCGTGTGAGAGAGAGAGAGAGAGAATTGAGCAGGAAAACAGAGGAAGGGGTTTAAAAGATGGGTTGTCTTTATTGCGGGAGTTTGTGCTAACTTCTTTGTTTTTTGTATTCTAGAGCACTGACGGGACGCTCCAGTGTACGACGGCGGAGCGATTGCCCGGAAGTGCTGTGTTCGTTACTCCCGTGTTTCCCGAGCCTGGATTACAAAATAAGGAAGACGGATTGCTTTGTTGTTTGTTTTATTTGGGAGTGCAGCCCCGTTTCTTTTTGTGTTATCGGGTTACACATTGTTGTGTACCCCGGCATCCTTTGTTTTGTTTAAGTGCGTTTGGTGTCCAGGTCGTTAAAAAGGAAAAATAAAACCCAAACGCTTAACTGAACTGGACTGGAGTCTATTATTTACACCACACTATGCCTTTCCTGTCACAGGTGTATAAAATAAAATCTAGGATTACCTGCTTAATCCAAGATTTACTAATCCTGGTTTACATTTCTGTGGTGCAATGTAACTGTGATTAAAACAGAAATCTATAACAACTAACACTAGTTTAGCAGTAAACTAAGTTTCATTTAATCCATGTTGGTACATTCAACCCTAAAAATAGGATATGGAGAAGCATAACAGAGTGGTGTTTCCAAAGCAACAGGCACAATGTGGATTAATATAGATCTAGAGACACATTGCCTGTGCACGCGGGGGTTTTAATTAAACACATATTTACCATTTGTACTGTAGACTTGATTGAAACCGGTTTAAGCCAAAGAATTCTCCTGTAAGAACCTACTGTATTTCTAGAGAGCTCAGCTGGACTAAAGTGTAGCAGGTCAGGTTTAATGGTATTCAGACAGGTTTAGTTGTAAATGGAGGATTAGATGCATAGAGAGCTGTTTAGAATGTGCATGTTTTGTATTGGATTTAGTGTATTTAATACATCCCAGCATCCTGTAAATATGTACATGATGTTTGCATGTGTTAACCAATAACAGAGTCGTTTGCTCTGCATGGCATGCAGGCTGCTAGTATTGCAAACACTCTTGGGAACTTGACATGTTCATCTCATTTGGGTAATACATCGGGACACATTAGGTGGTTTAAAAAAGGGAGTTATAGACCAGCACATTCACTCAATCACTCCTATATTTTAGACAGTGATTGCAGCCATGTACTTTTCTTCCATTTGCATCTGCTGCTGCTGCTGTGTTTTTATTTGATTATTTTATTTATTGTCTCTTTAAGGCTCTTTCACATTCAGAGCCCTGACAAAGCCACCTAATGAAGTGATTTGTTAGTTACATTTGAATTTTAAATTGAAGCCTGTATCATAAATAATGATTAGCCGTCTACAGAACATTAGGTCAAGCAATAATGTGAAACGACTTGAAGAAAAGAATACACATCCTCATAACAAAAAAGCACAATATTGCTCTTAATAACTATTACATTGCTGCCTTGTGTACTGGTAACTTGGTAATTTGTAACATATATTATATCGTTAATATTAGTTTAATCAGTTAATAATAATAATAATAATAATAATAATAATGATAATAATAATAATAATAATAATAATAATAATAATAATAATAATAACAATAATAATAATAATTCATGAGGCATCTGCAAAGGCAGAAGGGGGTGGAGTGCTTGTGGGACAAAGTGTTAGTGACAAAGTCGGACAGACAGGACAGGCCCCCTACTGCTTGGAGGTCTGCTAGCTGCTTGAGCGGTGGTGGAGAGTAGAGAACAAGTGGTCTCCGGTATGGCTGGAGACCGAAAACATGGACAGAGGAAATCCCCCCCACCCCTCCGTGGAGGACCTGTCCCGGCAGCTTGCCTGGTGGTAGGGAGACCCGGCTACCCCAGGGGGACAGAAAGGTACCCGGACCTGGAAAAGGAAAGATCTAGACAGAACCCGTCCTTAGAACCGACCTCCATCAGGCATGAGCCCCGAAGTGAGGGTCGGGCACCCGGTGGATGCCCGCAGGACCTGGAAGAAAAGGGGAAGAGGGTTAGGATAAGAGAAAGGTGAATAGATTAGAGCCTCGCTGAGGCTAAAGAGCACGAGCTGAGAAAGAACAGCTGTGGCCAGGGGTCCCCTCTGACCTACGAGGAACCTGGGCAGTGTAGCCAGGCCTGGCCGGGGGAGTGAGACTCACTTCACCCCCAGAGGGGGCCCGGTGCAGACAATGCGGTGAAGGAAGAAGAAGCGAAGGAGGAGGACAAACACAAAATGAAAGACAAGAGCAGGAAGCAGTGCACAGCTTAAATAGAGCAGAGAGAGACTGACAGATGGGACCGCCATTGGAAGGAGCTCGGATGATAGAGTGCAGGCTGAATCATCCCGCAGGTGAGTGCCTTCTACGGCACCCCTCGAACTATGCCATAAAGGCTACAATCATAATGATAATAATAATAATGTGGTAAATACGTGCGTGTGCGGGGGTTACACAAACTCCAACCTGTCAGGGCAACGGGTGCATGCCTTTCCAGGGAAAAAGAGTGTCGTATTTCCCTCCTGGGTGCAAGTCAAAAGAGAGGACTTCACCGCAAAATCCGTTCGCCAAAAGAATCTGTCATTTGAATATAGCATGGGATTGAGAAGCAAGCAACGAGTCAGGTGAAGTCAGATGCAGTACCTTCAGTGCACGTCAAATGTGTTTTTTTTTTATTTTAAATAAATATATCATTGAGGTTTTATAGGAAACCTGTATTAGCTTAAATATAAGTTTTTTTTAATGAAAATAAGATTTGAAAAATACAACTCCCCTTCTCTATTCAAGGCTGTTGCGAAAGTGCGTATTGAGTACAGTATACAGTAATGAAAATGGATAAAACTAGCTGCAGTGATCATATGGAAAAAATGGATTGAAAAGGGGTCAAATGTCAAAAGGATTACAAATAAGTTATGGTGCAATTTTTAAGATCCTGGTTATCAGAAAAGCTGATTCATCCAGCGATTGTGGTGCTGAAAAATTCGTGTCACCTAAAACAACACAGGTGGGGCAAAACAACTGCTATTGAACTCGGAGGAAATCGTTTTGTGCACTGTGGGTTGTCTGTTTCTCTGAATTGAATAATGTAGTGTTGATTCCGAGGTGGTCACCTGTATAAAAACCTGCAGCTTTTCTGTGTGGGTGGGTGTGTTCAAGAAGGTGGAATGTGAAAAGAGAAGAGAAAAGAGAAAAGAGACAACCATAAGAAACCGATAGTTCTGGCGTCCGTCACTGCTCCCGCTCTCCACTGGTGCCCTGCTCTTGGCTCGAACCCTTTGCAGGAGCCCTTGAAAGGGCTGGCACTGGCAGCGGCGACGGCTCTCCCCATCTTGCGATCATTGCTGACCACCATTCGTCATGCTCTGTCAGCTTCACAACATACAATACAGGAACACAAGAATCATGGCAACCAGAACAACAACAACATAAAATTACATCGCAGCGCCCTCTTATAGACTTAGTCCCACCCCCTTGTGCAAATAGGGTACTAGGGCTAGGACACACCCCATTGGCCCTCAGCCACACACCTGGACCAATGGGCACAGACAGACAATAGCCAATGAGGACAGTCAGTGGCGGAAAATACAGAGCAGGACAGGAACACAATTACAGCAGGAATTATTATTATTATTTGTTTATTTAGCAGACGCCTTTATCCAAGGCAGCTTACAGAGACTAAGGTGTGTGAACTATGCATCAGCTGCAGAGTCACTTACAATTACATCTCACCTGAAAGACAGAGCACAAGGAGGTTAAGTGACTTGCTCAGGGTCACACAATGAGTCAGTGGCTGAGGTGGGATTTGAACTGGGGACCTCCTGGTTACAAGCCCTTTTCTTTAACCACTAGACCACACAGCCAAACACAACTGACCGGATCGCTACGATAAATTACCCTTAACTGTAAAAAAAGGAGTTAAACATATTAAGATGCTCCACTGCTTGGGTCATTAAAATAAACTTTAGTATTTCCTCCATACAATTTATTTCTCTTATCTTATGTATTCCAACAAATTGCAAACAACAATGAAGCACCGTAAAGCCAATCACAGCCTCAGACCACATAGTTTGACATTGTTTTCTTTTTGAGTCAACATCATTTCAAATGGATTCAACAGGCTCTCTGAAACTCAGAACAATTTCTGGTAAAGCCAACGCAGTTGACTTAAGTATTTTAAAATGACACTTGAGAAAACAGTGTTCCCTTTTTTGTACTAAAAACATATTGTGCTTCAATTCCAATCTTTTGCTCTGTCACCTCTTTCAGAAGCAAAAACGATTTGTCTGTTTCAGCCATAATTCATTGAAATGCCTTTAACAATCTCAAGAGATTAACTAATCAGCACAATTGATTACCATGGAGATTGTCCATTCTAATTTATTTAAGAAATATTCGTAATTACAACTGCAGCTAATTATCACGTAATTATAATTATTAAACACTACTTTCATTAAGACTAATTTAAACAGCTTCAAACATTTGTCCCCTTTAATTAGAAACATAAACTAGCATTGTCTTTTATTCTGGTATTGCCCAGTAAAAGTTTTTTTTTTTTTTTTGCATTCATTTGGCGCACTCCCCTCGGTGCTGGAGCCCCCCCCCCCCACTCATACCTTTGCGTGTTCTTTATGTTTCATCTCTATGTGAACTGGGAGGTTCATATTTGGTGTAATACATTAATTCAGAGCTGTCAGGGTCTCTTCTTCAAGGTTATCTAACCTACCCAGTGACCCCACAAAACATGTTACTTGTCCTTCTCCTTCTGGCCATATGACAATTTTAATTTTAAATGTTGATTATGCATCATGTTCACTTATTCACATGCCGTTTTAGGCAGCTTATCACAATTTTCCTTATCGAAAGAATGTTAGCGCTCTCACTATAAGAATGTTGGTACCCTAACGAATAACACTTCAGCTGAACTGAAGCCATTACAGAAAGGAATAGAGAACTTGATTGTACACTTATATATTTACAGTACATCTTGTAATGAATATCCTCCTAGCAGCTGCTGAGTTAATAATACTGACATTAGCAAAGGACACACACTTACCTCTCAACTTCAGAGCTTGCTGTTGAGTTGAATATTAAGGTGTTTGTCTTTGAACCGTATGGTTTGAGTTTCGCGTCCAGCCCTCTCCTCCATTCAGCTCAATAGGCTGAGATACCAGTTCATTACAGTGGTGCCCAATGGGAAGATTCCTGGCCCCTGTGGTTGAAACATGGGTCCTCCATTTATATTTCACTACGGATGCAGAGATAGGAAATATATAACCTCATAGTCTGTAATCTGATCATGTGTATCAGCCATAAATAACACGCTGACAGTACCATCCATGTTTTTATATTGCCAAGAAAATACGTCCCTATATGTAAATGATGATGTGATGAAAATGCATAGGTGGCATTTAAAAGTGACTGAAATAAAATAATAATGGGAGGAACATGTGGGTGTTAAACTGAATACCTGCAAAATTCTGAACTGCACATGAACTTTAGTGACAAATCATATCATTGTATTTTGTTTCTGTGGCAAGCTGATGAAATATTATCATATTTCCTGTGAATTACACAGAGGCCTGGTTATAGAAACAGCAGTTTAGCCTGGGGGTAATAGTTATTAAAGCTTCACCTTATCTATATTTTATGGCACAAAATAAGCAACCAGGGAAACATTTGAGCATTGCGGGCGATGTGCACTGTGAAGTATGAGCAGGAGACATTGATTTTCTTATCCAAGAAACTGCGGAGACTCATGCCAAAAAGCAACTTGTCTAGTTATTGTTGCGTTTCAAAAACAAGAAAATTACATTAATTTACAGGATTGTGGCATTCATTTTCTGAATCACTACCTTGGTTTCCTGTCCAAATAAAGAGCAAGTTTGAGGAATTTAAGTTTTTCATTTTGGCTAATAAAAAATAAGCATGCTAAAATTGTTTCTTTCCATATTTTAAATTTGCTTGAGTTTATTTTGTTTTAGACCAAACAAAATGGCCTTATAAACTCCATCAAACATTGTGCTCTGAAACAGTGTGCCTTGTACACACTTGGTTCTGTGTACTTGCTTCTGTACTTTCACATGTGTTTGGCAAGATGCTCTTTGGATAGTGGTTAAGACCTTTGCTTGCTGTGTGTGTGGTCGCCAGTTACTGATGTTTTGGGCAACTACATTTTTTCTGTTGTCATTTCTTTATATTAGGAACAGTGATTAAAAGAGGGCACTTCTGTAAACGAGATGTAGGTATTTACTTTTTTGTTACATATTTAAAAGAACAAACAAATCCAAGTGATGAGTGGAAGCAGTCCCTCCAGTCCAGGTGATGAGAGGTAGCAGTATCTCCAGTCCAGGTGATGAGTGGTAGCAGTATCTCCAGTCCAGGTGATGAGTGGTAGCAGTATCTCCAGTCCAGGTGATGAGTGGTAGCAGAATCTCCAGTCCAGGTGATGAGTGGTAGCAGTATCTCCAGTCCAGGTGATGAGTGGTAGCAGTATCTCCAGTCCAGGTGATGAGAGGTAGCAGAATCTCCAGTCCAAGTGATGAGTGGTAGCAGTATTTCCAGTCCAGGTGATGAGTGGTAGCAGTATCTCCAGTCCAGGTGATGAGTGGTAGCAATATCTCCAGGGGACAGGAGGTCTTCTGTCATGAGTTGCCAAAAAAAAAGAAAGAAACTCTGAATATGAACCTCCATCAGAAAAGTATGGCACATGAATAACGTTCTATTAAAATGTAATTCATTGGCAGTGATCGAAAGGCTTTGAAAATCAGTACGATTTACATATTAAGAACCCCTATTTAAGAAGCTATAATACAAGTAGTATTGCTGAGCCAGATATTCTTTCACTGCCAGTTTTTTCTATTATTTTATTGTTATACCATGTACTCACTCTTCTGGACCAGCAATTGCCTATGTTAAACCTGCTCTAATAAAGCCATCTGATAAAACAAAACACGCTTCCCAAAAGATCACCCTATTTGATTTGACAATCTGGTCACCACAGTTTTATTATATATGGCTCTCAGTAATGTGTTTATTCAGTTCAGAAAGGCTGCACCATGAGTGACTGAATGATGTATTACAAAGCATGATTTATTAGATGCTGTCATTTTAAATAACTGTAATTTTGTCCCATGGCCTTGTCCTTTGGAGCACCACCTAACGATGGCTGAATAACAAATGAAAGGTAGTAGGCAGGACTGGAGGCTCATCATCCAGGCTGCGAGATAAGACCAGCTGCTTGGTGAAGACAAGGTGTTGGGTTAATTAGAAATACAATAAACTAGTGTGCTAATTAAAGGAACAATAACACACAGATTAGGTAAAGAGGAACTCAGTACACAGGGATAAATCACAGCTTATTATGAGAGCATTTTACAGCACTGGAGTGCTGGAGTATTTGTAGTTATGGATGATAGGGCAACAGTGTGGAGTAGTTAATAATATTATTAATTATATTAATAATAATAATGATAATTACATGGTAATTAGAGCCATTGATAGAGGAAAATATGTAAACCTAGATCTACTTGTAGGTTTACATATTTATCAAAGACCATTCAGATGTAGTATATACCAATATGAAAGAAAAATAAGCATTCATAAAAAACATGAAATAAAAGCAACCAGTTTTTTATTCACAAATAGCAGTTGTGAATGGAAGAAAGTGCTCCCTCCTCTTATCAGTAAAGCCAGCGATAATGAAGACATTGACAGGAAATGAGCTGCAGGATCTTATGTAAAGACAGCTTTTTTTTGCAGCTGTATTTTTCAAGTTAGTGTTAATAGGTGGGAGGTGGTGCAGAGCAAGCCTCTTTATCCCTCCAAGCACGCTAATAATTAAACTGTCAGCCTCGGACGTCAAGGGCCTTAAGAAAAGGCTCTAAAAGCAGTGCTAGAGGAACTGTGACTATTCTCAGCATTACAAGCCTGTCATTTTGTGCATCTCAAATGATCATGTTTACAGAAGCAATTGCCTCAGAAATGACCTTTCGTGTGACAAGCATTTTTTTTTTTGTTGCAATTTCTAAGAACTATTTAATGAACAGTTGTTAATGCAACAGACTCCTACAAAATCAAGGGACTTGAATGCTTTAGGTGTGACTTTTTTTATCTAGAGGTTTCAAAGAGGGGGGCTACACTGTGCAGGTATGTTTATAAACACACTGCACTTCATTTGCCTAACAGGGACACCATTTATCTCAGAATGAGGATCCATTGCAGAGATAACCTAAAATCCAGAGCATGTCCAGCTCTGGCTAAAGGGTTTGCATCACTGTAGCGGAGTGTCCCGCTCCTTTGCATATTTTGTTATGATTTATTAGTATGGTTATGATTTATGTAAATAGAACGGCGAAAAGCACTTTTGTTTAAATGTATGCGTGTGGACAAAAACTGTCCGCTATTTAATATTGTGTTGATTCAGCAGGGTTAACTTCCTCTCCCTGCCTTCACGTGTGGAATGCAGGTAGTCAGGAGATAAATGATCGCCATTTGTCTCATTAGTTCCTGACTACCTGCTATATAAGATCTCACTCTCAGAGAGTGGGGTGCTGAGTTGGAGAGAGAAGGGTTGAATGTAAACTGTAAAAGAACCAAAACGATTGCAACTTACTATGAACCATCCTGAAGGTACTTGTATCCGTGGTTTCTTTGTGTTTGTTTAGTTTGGCCCTCTAGCCATTTACTCTTTGTGTTTTGTTCTGTTGAAACCTTTTATTTAATAAAGTACTGAGCGCCGTAGCGTCTCAGTTTCGCAACCATTCCTTGTTTTGGTTTGTGTTTCCTGATCTGAAGTCACCCCTGCAAAGCCATCCTTTCAGAATTATTATAGGGCATCCCTATAGAATTAACTCATTTTGCTTTATAAAGTCAAATGCAACATGCTGAATAATGCTAAATTAATGTATTGAATTACATACCGCTTTGTAGTTTTCCATATACTGTACTACTATTATGGCCTTCAGTAGACTGCTATATAATTTTGGAGTTTTTTGATGACAATGTTAAATAAAATATCTAAATTATTTTAATATAGTTTTTGTTTCAATTATGTCTCAATCTTAAAACTGTACGTGATGCAAAACTTTTGGCCATAGTTGTAGTTACAGATTTCAAGTAAGAAATGTAACCATTACCGCATGGGTGTTGTCACAGACGGTTCTGGCACGTCCCTTTTGTGTTATAAGTCATTAGATCCTTTTGCATGGAAGGCCTCGGTTGCAAGGGTGTGCGGTTCTTTGATGGACCCAGATTCAGTTAAAATGTGTTTGCCCACTGACGATGGGAATGAGAATGCAGAGATGGGAGCCCAGCTAACAAGACTGAAGTTTTTGCAGGTATCAGACTTTTAAAAACTGTCACCCACACCTGTGAGCAGAAACTGACCAAAGACTGTCACAGCTACTGGAAGCAGGCCGATCTTTGGGAAACAAATTGAACATTTGTGAAACTGCAACAAATATTGTAAAGAAGTTCAGTACTAACTGACACTGTCAGAATATTGTAATAATTGTACTGTGTTATAAAGAATATAAAACCAGCATAAATAATATTGCAGCAAATTATGAACAGGTTACAATGATTTGAACTAAGAAAACTGAACAAGTGGTAATGTTAGAAAAAAAAGCTTGTCTATGTGCCTTTGTTATTAGTGCACATACACGCGTGGAAGCCGGTCAGAGTATTGCGCGTGGAAGCCTGTAACCTTGAAAGAAGCAGGCATCTGGGGGAACTAAACACGGAGGCTAGGTATTGCAAATTAGCAAAAACAAAAGGGTAACCCTTTTAGACACAATGATATTTGAAACTAAAAAGACCTATTTGATTTTATTTGATTGTATCGTTACTAAGCATAGAGGTTTTAAATAAAAAATAATAATAGAGTGATAAAACTCTCTGAAGAGAAATAATATGTTAAGTATTTTGATCTAATAAGAGACATAGTATTTAAACTAACACGTGTTTTTGCTTGTTTAAGGCTCTACTGTAATACAAATACACTGTAAAAGCAGGAGCAAGCATTTAATTTAATCAATTAAAGAATTAGTTCAGTTTCTTTCTCCAACCATACAAAAAATCTTTTAGACATTACAATATCCATTAAATTAAAGAATATAAATGTTTAGTTTATATAAAGGTTTTACTGCAATAAAAAACAGCAACTGTTAGGTTGGGATATTAGACAAATAAAGTGTAAACTGTATTCAATAATTTTACTACAGAAAAATAGCCTTGCCCTTATCTGCTTGCAAGCAGAGCAGTGCTAGATATGGAAGGTTCTTTTTGGCAGTCAAAATTAGATTTACTTGTAGTCCACAGTTTTGAATCCTAGGTCTTTCAATAATGAGAAAAACTTGTAGTAGAAGGGAGCATTCCACGAATTGGGGGAGTTGTGTCCCGTCACAGTTCTTATCAAATAAGTAGCGACTTTCTTTGTGAGAAAACTAATTTCATGCGGTAAATTTGGAAAAGTGCTTACAGTGGAGTTTCATATTAATTAAAACACTAGGCTTGGCAAGTAAACAGGGTGTGTGGAAACCTGCTTGTGCAGGCAACTTTTAGAAACAGAGGGCAGGCTTGGTCCGAGCATGGTAGAAGTTAATATAAGGCTATTATATTTAACAGGTTCATTATAGCTTAAATTTAAATGAAACTAATTGAACTGACCACTGTATGCTTATTCAAAGGCAGTCTTTGTCCCATACTTTGTTAACACACATTTGTATATGAAGTTAAACTGACCCATTGACAACACATAAGAACATAAGAACATAAGAACATTTACAAACAAGAGGAGGCCATTCAGCCCATCTTGCTCGTTTGGTTGTTAGTAGCTTATTGATCCCAGAATCTCATCAAGCAGCTTCTTGAAGGATCCCAGGGTGTCAGCTTCAACGACATTACTGGGGGGTTGGTTACAGACCCTCACAATTCTCTGTGTAAAAAAAGTACCTCCTATTTTCTGTTCTCAATGCCCCTTTTTCTAATCTCCATTTGTGACCCCTGGTCCTTGTTTCTTTTTTCAGGTCGAAAAAGTCCCCTGGGTCAACATTGTCAATACCTTTTAGAATTTTGAATGCTTGAATCAGATCACTGCGTAGTCTTCTTTGTTCAAGACTGAACAGATTAAAAAATGTAACATAATATGCGGCTAGGAGGGACATATATTTTTGACTCAGCTAAATATAATCAAATAGAGCTGGTTTTACATATTAAAAACATCTCTCATATATGCACATATGCTTGTATTATATTAAAGCAAGGATTCTGTGAACTTTGGTCCACCTGACTTTTTAGAAAAAGGCGGAGTTGGAAAAAGAGAGCGATGAAATCATGTTCCAATATTTTTTGACAAGAAGATATATCTTAGTTTTGAAAAAGGAGTTGACCAGATCCTTCTAGAATGTGTCATTAAATTAAAGATAAGAACTGTCAAGGCCAAGTGATGATTAGATTTAATTGGGACTCCTAATGTAATCAATGGAGGGAAAATCCTATAAAAACCAAGGTAAAACCCCAGTGAAATATTGCGCAACTTGCTAACTACAAGTTGTGTGGTCCATGCTCTGAGGATCTCTGAAAAACTGATTACTGTTTGGTGGTATTCATCTGCCTTTTGAAGACATATCTTATTTTTCAATATATCCTATTGTACACTTCCATATACTTGAAGGTAAGCATATATTTGAATTTAATATCTCTTTTATTTTGATGCATTGCTATAAGGTATAGAAGTTATATTTTAGTCTTAAGAGAGTGATATATATATATATATATATATATATATATATATATATATATATATATATATATATATATATATATACAGTATATATATTGAATGTTCTAGAATTTAGCTGTGGGTGTTTTTAGCTTTTTGCATTTTCTAGCCTAAGAGCTAAATATATGATAACCATATTCGTATTACTGTATTGAAGTACTAATGCTGTTAAACCTGTAAAGCACTGGATCACCCAGACTGCTTTTTACTTGGGATTTATGATGGTCTGCGCAACCCACCAATCCAATTATTAAAGCATTTAATAACCCGAAAAGAGCACTATTATTGCTCTGATTCGTTAAAACTTCAAATTAAATGAGTCTGTGTGATTTCCTTGAATATTAAAAAGTTGTCTGGACATAAAGCCTGCCCAGTGCACGAACAAAACCACTGCAGGAGTTTAAAACATCTCTGTCCTCCTTGAACATCTCCCCTGAGTTTAAGAGTGTGCTCAGAGCATATATATATATATATATATATATATATATATATATATATATATATATATATATATATATATATATATATATATATGTGTGCTCAGAGCATATATATATACAGTACTGTGCAAAAGTTTTAGGCAGGTGTGAAAAAATGCTGTAAAGTAAGAATGCTTTCAAAAATAGACATGTTAATAGATTATATTTATCAATTAACTAAATGCACAGTGAGTGAACAGAAGAAAAATCTAAATCAAATCCATATTTGGTGTGACCACCCTTTGCCTTCAAAACAGCATCAAGCATCAATTCTTCTAGGTACACTTGCACACAGTTTTTGAAGGAACTTCGGCAGGTAGGTTGGCCCAAACATCTTGGAGAACTAACCACAGTTCTTCTGTGGATTTAGGCAGCCTCAGTTGCTTCTCTCTCTTCATGTAATCCCAGGATGACTCGATGATGTTGAGATCAGGGGCTCTGTGGGGGCCATACCATCACTTCAGGACTCCTTGTTCTTCTTTACGCTGAAGATAGTTCTTAATGACTTTCGCTGTATGTTTGGGGTCGTTGTCATGCTGCAGAATAAATTTGGGGCCAATCAGATGCCTCCCTGATGGTATTGCATGATGGATAAGTATCTGCCTGTACTTCTCAGCATTGAGGAGACCATTAATTCTGACCAAATCCCCAACTCCATTTGCAGAAATGCAGCCCCAAACTTGCAAGGAACCTCCACCATGCTTCACTGCTGCCTGCAGACACTCATTCGTGTATGCTCTCCAGCCCTTCGGCGAACAACTAACTTCTGCTACAGCCAAATATTTCAAATTTTGACTCATCAGTCCAGAGCACCTGCTGCCATTTTTCTGCACCCCAGTTCCTGTGTTTTCGTGCATAGTTGAGTTGCTTGGCCTTGTTTCCACGTCGGAGGTATGGCTTTTTGGCCGCAAGTCTTCCATGAAGGCCACTTCTGACCAGACTTCTCTGGACAGTAGATGGGTGTACCAGGGTCCCACTGTTTTCTGCCAGTTCTGAGCTGATGGCACTGCTGGACATCTTCCAATTGTGAAGGGAAGTAAGCATGATGTGTCTTTCATCTGCTGCAGTAAGTTTCCTTGGCCGACCACTGCGTCTACGGTCCTCAACGTTGCCCGTTTCTTTGTGCTTCTTCAAAAGAGCTTGGACAGCACATCTGGAAACCCCTGTCTGCCTTGAAATTTCTGCCTGGGAGAGACCTTGCTGATGCAGTATAACTACCTTGCGTCTTGTTGCTGTGCTCAGTCTTGCCATAGTTTATGACTTTTGACAGTAAACTGTCTTCAGCAACCTCACCTTGTTAGCTGAGTTTGACTGTTCCTCACCCAGTTTTATTCCTCCTACACAGCTGTTTCTGTTTCAGTTAATGATTGTGTTTCAACCTACATATTGAATTGATGATCATTAGCACCTGTTTGGTATAATTGTTTAATCATACACCTGACTATTTGCCTACAAAATCCCTGACTTTGTGCAAGTGTACCTAGAAGAATTGATGCTGTTTTGAAGGCAAAGGGTTGTCACACCAAATATGGATTTGATTTAGATTTTTCTTCTGTTCACTCACTTTGCATTTAGTTAATTGATAAATATAATCTATTAACATGTCTATTTTTGAAAGCATTCTTACTTTACAGCATTTTTTCACACCTGCCTAAAACCTTTGCACAGTACTGTATATATATATATATATATATATATATATATATATATATATATATATATTGTCGTCAGGTGCAGTGGTACAGTGAATAAACAGAATGTCCAAACAGCGTTTCTCCCAAAACAGTCTGTGTATTTAATAAAAAATAACAACAAAAGTAATCCACCCCTTTACCAACGATGGTATTGGGGGGGTACACGGCAGGCTTTCAATCCAAAACAAAAACAAAAACAAACAAAACTCGACTTTGTCCGTCCCCTGTCCTCTGTGCACGGCAGTGTGCGCGCTCGAGTCCTGGGAGACGTAGTGCCGGTGAGTGTGGTGCGGTGCTGTGCTGTGCTGTGCTGTGCTGTGCTGTGCAGAGATGCGCTCCTGTCTGCCGGTCCGCGGCTCACTCCTCCGCTACAATGAAACAAACAAACAAACAAAACAAACCAAAAAGATAAACAGTACAGGCTCCGGCTGTCTGTACACATCAGCGCAAGGCAGCGTATTGACGTAGCTGCTTCCCCTTTGTACCCACAAAGCCCTCCCTGCAAACAACCCGTTGCCATGGTTTCTCCAATCGAGGGCCGTCCCGCAGCTGATTGCAATGGAGTCTTTCCGGATACATGCAACTACGCGCTGCCCCTAATATGGTCACCTTCCGGTTTCTGCCTACCGTCAAAGCAGTCCATCTAGGAGACAGCATACCACCGTCCTTACACAGCGTCCTTTCCAATCGGGAGGGAGATTTACAACATTGACTCTTTCTCTCTTTATCACAATATATATATATATATATATATATATATGTATATATATATACAGTACTGTGCAAAAGTTTTAGGCAGGTGTGAAAAAATGCTGTAAAGTAAGAATGCTTTCAAAAATAGACATGTTAATAGATTATATTTATCAATTAACTAAATGCAAAGTGAGTGAACAGAAGAAAAATCTAAATCAAATCCATATTTTGTGTGACAACCCTTTGCCTTCAAAACAGCATCAATTCTTCTAGGTACACTTGCACAAAGTCAGGGATTTTGTAGGCATATAGTCAGGTGTATGATTAAACAATTATACCAAACAGGTGCTAATGATCATCAATTCAATATGTAGGTTGAAACACAATCATTAACTGAAACAGAAACAGCTGTGTAGGAGGAATAAAACTGGGTGAGGAACAGCCAAACTCAGCTAACAAGGTGAGGTTGCTGAAGACAGTTTACTGTCAAAGTCATACACCATGGCAAGACTGAGCACAGCAACAAGACACAAGGTAGTTATACTGCATCAGCAAGGTCTCTCCCAGGCAGAAATTTCAAGGCAGACAGGGGTTTCCAGATGTGCTGTCCAAGCTCTTTTGAAGAAGCACAAAGAAACAGGCAACTTTGAGGACCGTAGACGCAGTGGTCGGCCAAGGAAACTTACTGCAGCAGATGAAAGACACATCATGCTTACTTCCCTTCGAATCGGAAGATGTCCAGCAGTGCCATCAGCTCAGAACTGGCAGAAAACAGTGGGACCCTAGTACACCCATCTACTGTCCGGAGAAGTCTGGTCAGAAGTGGCCTTCATGGAAGACTTGCGGCCAAAGAGCCATACCTCCGGCGTGGAAACAAGGCCAGCGACTCAACTTTGCACGAAAACACAGGAACTGGGGTGCAGAAAAATGGCAGCAGGTGCTCTGGACTGATGAGTCAAAATTTGAAATATTTGGCTGTAGCAGAAGGCAGTTTGTTCGCTGAAGGGCTGGAGAGCGTACACGAATGAGTATCTGCAGGCAACAGTGAAGCATGGTGGAGGTTCCTTGCAAGTTTGGGGCTGCATTTCTGCAAATGGAGTTGGGGATTTGGTCAGAATTAATGGTCTCCTCAATGCTGAGAAGTACAGGCAGATACTTATCCATCATGCAATACCATCAGGGAGGCATCTGATTGGCCCCAAATTTATTCTGCAGCATGACAACGACCCCAAACATACAGCGAATGTCATTAAGAACTATCTTCAGCGTAAAGAAGAACAAGGAGTCCTGGAAGTGATGGTATGGCCCCACAGAGCCCTGATCTCAACATGATCGAGTCTGTCTGGGATTACATGAAGAGAGAGAAGCAACTGAGGCTGCCTAAATCCACAGAAGAACTGTGGTTAGTTCTCCAAGATGTTTGGGCCAACCTACCTGCCGAGTTCCTTCAAAAACTGTGTGCAAGTGTACCTAGAAGAATTGATGCTTGATGCTGTTTTGAAGGCAAAGGGTGGTCACACCAACTATGGATTTGATTTAGATTTTTCTTCTGTTCACTCACTTTGCATTTAGTTAATTGATAAATATAATCTATTAACATGTCTATTTTTGAAAGCATTCTTACTTTACAGCATTTTTTCACACCTGCCTAAAACTTTTGCACAGTACTGTATATATATATATATATATATATATATATATAAAAAGAGTACGTTGCGGATATTCTGACAGTGTTTACCTCCTAAAGACCCAGAAACCTGAATGTTCTATACTAAAGCCGCTCAGCCGAGCCTTTGTGACATAGTCATGCCCTCCCCTGAGGCTATAAAGGACTACGCACACAGATCTCAGCGGCATTTTTCCTTTCAAGATCTGACCTGACAGTGTTTTACATAATTTTATGCGATCATTTATTTACTCTAATTACGCTTATATTGTGCACTACAGCCTGTTGTTTGTTACGTCCCGTTGCGGCCTTGTGCCCCATGTGAAGCCAGCGGCTTGAGTCGCTCCTTCCCAGGGATCAAGACATATAACTCTGCTTACTTGTACTTGTTTTAAGTTACAAGACTTTTATTTTCTGAACTGTAATTGTGTTATTTCTGTGGAGAAATATTTTTCTCGTTATATTTTCGGTGTTTTTTTTACAGACATACGCACACAACTGCTGCAGCAACACTCCGCTGGACAGAGATACGTGCTTCAGATTGAGATTGCTTGCAGCTTTAGTCCACAGTATCTCGCTGCCGTTTTGGTGACTGCTTTGCATCACCATTCCGAGGGCTATTATTACCTTTAACAAGCAGTCCTATTTGCTGAGTTCCCTCTCTGACAGTCACAGGCCCTCACCACCACAACTGAATGAGCTGCGCCTGGTTAATAAGAACCTGCTCTGCCTGTCAATACTGAACGGGCAGGGTGGAGGCAGAAACATGGCTGCGCTGGTAGCCACATGCAGACAGCTTTGGCATTCCTAGGCTTGCGTGCCTGACGGGGACAAAGCACTTTAGTAGGTGCTCTTAGTAGCCCCTTATTGGCCTAGGAGACTGGCTTTCAACCCTGATGCAGCTCCTGAGTAGCCAGCTGTAAAGACTGCCCAAGCACTGCGACCTGCTCTGTCAGACACAGGGGGGTCATATGGTATCTCGACCCATCGAGCCTGCAGCTCTGGGTCTGGCTCCTGAATGGCTGCATTTGCGCCGTCTGGGTCTGTCCAATAGGGTTATTGACACCCTACAAAATGCCAGAGCAGCATCCACACATTCACAGTACAGCTTACCGTGTCAAGATTGACTTGGTCTCCCCAGCAGCTTTCTTGCAGATGAGTGAGATGCAGGCATTTTGAATTGCGAAAGCCTGCTTAATTTTTGCAGAAGCCAGGACAAAGGTTATGCTTCGTACCAATCTTGCTTTTTTGCCGAAGACTATCTCGGCATTTCATGTCAATTCCACCAGTCTGTGGAATTGAAGGCTTTTCATCCACCTCCTTTCCATTCTGACAGAGTGCGGCAGCTCCATACGCTGTGTCCAGTGTGTGCCCTAGCGTATTATGTTGACAAAAAGTTGGAGGCAGTCTGAACAATTTTTTGTCTGCTATGGGGCGAAGTCCCATGATCAAGCCCTGTCTAAATGGATAGCAGATACAGTCAGGACCGCCTATGAGCAAGACAACTTGTCCGCTCCAGAGAATCTCATTACACCAGGGGCATGGCAACTTCTTGGGCTTTATTCCAGGGTGCATCTGTCAAGGTCATTTGTAATGCAGTGGTGTGGGCTACTCCCCATACCTTCTACAGGCTGAATGTCATGGATCCTCAAAACCCTGGCTTTGGAACTAGAGTGCTATGGGCAGCTTCCGAGTCGACCCTTACAACACAGGCATAGAATTGAGTTCTCCCTCAATTTTTTAGCCCTAGCTACTTGTTATTGGCGTTCCGTATGGTAACGCACAGGGCAGCCTCTCGGCTTAGCCTTGTAGCATTCCAGTCGTTCTGCAATCTTGCCCTTGCGACGGCTTTGGTACACTCACCCATACGGTAATGGTTACATTTTCGAACTTGAAAGGGAACATTAGGTTATTATCATAACCCTGGTTCCCTGAAATAGAAATGTAACCATTAACCTTCAAGGTTGCTGTGTCCATGATAGGAGAGCAGGCTTGAAGGAAAAATGACACTGATCTGTGCATGCAGTCCTTTATACCCTTGGGGCGGGCATTACTGCATCACAGGCTTGGCTGAGTGGCTTTGGTATAGAATATTCAGGTTGTGGGTGTTTAGGAGGTAAACACCCATACATTAATGGTTACATTTCTATTTCAGGGAACCAGGGTTATGATAATAACCTAACATTCTCCACCATTAACTTTTTGTCAAGTGTTGATGAACATTTAAATGTTCAAACTCCACATCCACGTTGAAATGCAGAGCAGTTGAAGCAGTTTATTTACATCAAATACAGCACACCTTTCATATTCATTTTATTTAGAGTGTTTATAAACAGAGCTTTGATAACTGAGCATAACTGTATAATCCTCTCTAAAACAGTTTAATGAACTGTAAATTGAATTTAATTGATCAAAATGGGCTTTAAAGAACAGATCCCCCAAAATTCCTTAAAACAGTCTTTCAAGTTTTGTGAATAGGTTCCTATGTGTGCTGAAAAAGTAATGTATAATAGAATGCTTTTATAAAATTGTAAATTATAACATTTATAATAGCCTTATAGTAGGAATACTGACAGTTGAGGAAATTCTGTTTGTATTTTAATCAATTACATTCTACCACTGTCACAAGTCTCACATATGATTCATTTGAACTGTGGTGGCCTCAACCTTAGGTACAGTAATGCTATTTCGCTTTCTTCTCATACTTTTCAATTACAATGAGTACATTTTGCCATTGCAAGCTTCAGAACTTTCCACATTACTCTGTATCTAGCAGCTTCAACTCATTACAACTCATTACAGTACACAGTTGTAAATTAATCCCACAGTTGTAAACTGAGTCTCCTAGAGGTTTCCTCTGAATAAGGTTTATTTATTTATTCAGTAATTTATTAGAACAATTTCTTTTTGAAATGGTTCCCTAAATAAATTGCCTCAGAGGTTTTCGTGCAGGTAGATATATGCAGCAAAGGGTATAAATAACCAATCTTGAGGTGTTCTAATACATTTGCACACTGAACTCTATAACTGAACTCTACTGTCTCTTTAATTATGTAAGCTTCTGTACAGAAAGCAGGAGAAAAAAAACACATGAACAGCAGATTTCCATATAATTATCAAAACGGCCAAATCACTGTATTTGTGCAAATCAGAATACCTTGGGAGGAGAGTGAAGGAATTCTTGTATTATCTGCAGCTTATTTGAGGCTGGAAGAAATCTGTTAGTAAGAAGACATGGATCACTTTAATGTTCTGACATGCATTTCATTTCCATGCATTTTAGAAATTAAAAGCTTGACAGCTTAGAAACCGCCAGCACTATCACAACCTATTTCAATGTAAATCAGTCAGATAACATCATGGGCTTGCTTTTCAAATCTTTAGTAGCCAGACCTTATTATTACAGCACATGCCATTAACCCACCCCATACTGAATCGTTATTAACGCTTGTCATGGAATAGTACAGCGGAGTGCAGCATGATGAGTGTAGTGATGCATTGAAATAAATGCATACATAAATAAATGAATGAATGAATGAATGAATGGATGAATGCCAGCATGCCAGATGTATGTCGGAGGAAATTAAACATATTTCCCTGGAGTAGATATGGCTTCTACTTCAGAACTTGTTTTCAGAAATATTTGGCCTTTGGCAAATTCCAGGAGGAGAGATTTTTGAACATACGAATCGCTGATCATGTGACTATGCAAGATAGGAAGTAGTGTAGAAACAACCACTGAGGAGAAAGCAGAGTGAACAGCTACTAAAATGTGTATGTGTTTCATGTACTCACACCATTTCTATGTAACATAGTATCACAGTGGCACCACTTTAAAAGGTCCTTAATTTCCAATTTGTAAGGGTGAATGGTCACGTGTTGATCGAAAATGTTTCCCCCAAATTAAAGAATTGCTGGGCTTACATTTCTTAGAACAGGCTGTCTCAGTGTGTGTTTGTGAGCACAATACTATCAAGGTGCAGCAGCATGTCTCCTCTTACTGTTCTCTTCCATAAGACAAGAGAGTAATGAGTTTCACTAGAACGCACTCTTGCTTCATGGTTATATTTGTGAGCCCATTGTTTGAATAAATGTGATGATTTCACCTGAATTACAATTTGCAGGCTGCTTTGTCTTTCTGTGCAGTACCCTTTAGAAGAAGATCCCCATGCAGATCACACCGACAAGCTCCATTTGTTATTTAATTCCTGCAGCTATTAATTCAGCCACCGGAGACCTCAGAACTTGTTTTATTTGAGCTTTTAATTTGTGCATGATCAAAATACAATCTGTCTAGACTAGTAAGGACAAGCATTGTAGTTTCCCAATAGGGATAAGGTCAAGGTGATTAAGAAAGTGAAAAGAAAAGAGAGCATGATTTCACCACTGCTAATGTACAAAAAGGAGCAAGCAGAGGTTTGTCAAAGAGACAGGTCGAGTCTACCCCTAGATAGAATTTTACCTCTTGTTCATCCAGCCTCCCTCCGCCAGCACAGGAATCATGTTCTCTGTCTAAGTGCAATTGAGTCTCAATAGGCCTACATACTAAATAGATCAAATATTACAAAATGACCTTAATTCTGGGTAGGACCACTTAGCTCCAGTGCATTTTTTTGCTGCATTTTTTATTGCAAACAAATATGTCTTTCTTCTACAAGTTTTCTGTGATTTGGACCACTGTCGCACATCTGTTGCTTGTCCTGATAATTGGCACATATCTGTGGGCTATGTCCACCATGACCTGTTAGTGACCAGGTTTGTTTTAGTGTCTGAGTTTTTGTGGTGTTTTTTTACAAACGTTGCTGTGACAGGGTGCCCTGCCCCAATGTATAATATGTGCACTGTACTTATTATTATTATTATTATTATTATTATTATTATTATTATTATTATTATTATTATTATTATTATTATTATCATTGCATTTTCATTATAATTATGGCTGTTTTGTTCTGTGTATATGGGTCATTCTTCAGAAATGGGACAAATTGAGTCCCCACCTCAAAGTAAAGTGTATTTAAATATTAAAAAAAAAAAAGTTTTGTCAGATGCAATATACATGTATTTCTTTAGCTGTTTTCATTAACATTTAGCAAATATGCATAATTATTTTTATGCAATATTAACATTTAAGGGTGATTTATTTTTATTTTTATAAAAGTGCAGTGTCCCCACTTCCAGGACATGTAGAAAACAGAAAGTACTGATTAGAGGAGAAACCTCAAAATGGAGCGAGGTAACCAGTGGAGTACCACAGGGATCAGTATTAGGTCCTCTGCTATTATTATTATTATTATTATTATTATTATTATTATTATTATTATTATTATTATTATTATTATTATTATTATTTATTTCATAGCAGATGTCCTTATCCAGGGTGACTTACAATTGTTACAAGACATCACATTATTTTTTACACACAATTCCCCATTTATACAGTTTGGGTTTTTACTTTCCTAATCTACATTAATGATTTAGATTCTCGTATAGTAAGCAAACTTGTTAAATTTGCAGACAACACAAAAATAGGAGTGGCAAACACTGCTGCAGCAGCAAAGGTCATTCAAAATGATATAGACAGCATTCAGAACTGGGCAGACACATGGCAAATGACATTTAATAGAAAAGGATACAAAAAGGATATTGCTGCTCTAGAAAGAGTGCAAAGAAGAGCGACCAGAATTATCCAGGGTTTAAAAGGCATGTCGTATGCAGACAGGCTAAAAGAATTGAATCTATTCAGTCTTGAACAAAGAAGGCTATGCGGCGATCTGATTCAAACATTCAAAATCCTAAAAGGTATAGACAATGTCGACCCAGGGGGCTTTTTTACCTGAAAAAAGAAACAAGGACCAGGGGTCACAAATGAAGATTAGATAAAGGGGCATTCAGAACAGAAAATATGAGGCACTTTTTTACACAGAGAATTGTGAGGGTAATGAACCAGCTCCCCAGTAATGTTATTGAAGCGGACACCCTGGGATCCTTCAATAAGCTGCTTGATGAGAGTCTAGGATCAATAAGCTACTAACAACCAAACAAGCAGGATGGGCTGAATGGCCTCCTCTCGTTTGTAAACTTTCTTATGTTCTTATGTTCTAATAGTTATTTTAGTGAATTAAACTGCAGCAGCATTGGCAGGAGTGAAAGTTATATTAGCAATGGGTTAAGGGGCTCATATTTTAAAAAATAAAAGAGTTTGGTATACTTTAAATCATTGCTAACATATTTCTTCATTTAAAAACATCAGTACAAAATCTGATAAAAAAAAGTCCCAAAACTAAGTTTAACTTTAATTTTAAGAGTCAATAAATATGAAAATCAAAGTTTATCTTTTGAAAAATAAAATTAATATTTTCACTAATGTGTAATTTTATAATGCCTAATCAATGTGATGTATATTTCTCTTTATAAACAGTTTTTGAACAGATAAGATTTTTTCTTATTTAATTTTGGTTGTTTCACTATAAAAATAGCACATCAATTTCTCAGTTCTTTGGAACCCCAATTTGTCCCCTTTCTGTAGAATGACCCATATAAATATCTTATTATTGTGATTTATTGTTGTTGTTATGATTTGTTATTTATATCAGTTGTGTAAATGGGTATCTGGTTCTGGGTATGTGTCTATTATCATACTAGAACTGTCTTATTGTTTAGTTGGCGAGGATGGAGTTAATTTCCCTTCCTCAGTATCCTTGTGAGGAATGTAGAAGATGGCCAGGAGTTAATTAATTGGTAATTATGTCATTAACTCCTGGCCACCTGCTATATAAGGACCCAGGCCCACATGTGTAATGGTGGAGTGGACAGAGACAGAGACAGAGACAGAGACAGGGACAGAGACAGAGACAGGGACAGAGACAGAGACAGGGACAGGGACAGAGACAGGGACAGGGACAGGGACAGGGACAGAGACAGGGACAGGGACAGAGACAGGGACAGAGACAGGGACAGGGACAGAGACAGAGGCAGGGACAGGGACAGGGACAGGGACAGGGACAGAGACAGAGACAGGGACAGGGACAGAGACAGAGACAGGGACAGGGACAGGGACAGAGACAGGGACAGGGACAGGGACAGGGACAGGGACAGAGACAGAGACAGGGACAGGGACAGGGACAGGGACAGGGACAGAGGCAGGGACAGGGACAGGGACAGGGACAGAGACAGGGACAGGGACAGGGACAGAGACAGAGACAGAGACAGGGACAGGGACAGAGACAGAGACAGGATTGCTGCCTGCCTGCCTGTAATATTGTATGTATAGGTACTCATTGTATGTATTGATTTGTGTTTTGTTGCTTTGGCCCTCGTGCCCATTTATTTTATCTTTTGAGGAAGTCTTTATTTTGTTTAATAAAACACTGCACAGCCACGCAATTTTTGCCCCCGCATTCCTGCCTTTTGTGTACTGCTTTCCTGAAACCTGACGTCACACACATCAGCCATGCTGTCACAGTTGCCTTTCCAGGTACACTGGTAGACTGTCTCAATGGGTTTGTTGCTGTTGCAGGGTCAAGCCAGCATGACACTTGATATGGCGACACTTCATACATTTATTTGGTCAGTAATTGTAGATAAATTAGTAATGATTTTTGGGAAGCACAAGAAATGACTAAAGCAAACTCAAATAGAGACAACTATCTAGAAAATATGTTTACACTAACAGATAGATATGCAAAATTTAGGCACATTGCTCTGTTTATAAGATCTGGATATCTATAGCACTGGTTGTGGTCAAAAACGATTCCTTACCTTTAAGGAATAACATCAGTGTGATTAATATAGAATTAAAAGCGGCATTTAGCTCCATCACCATTTACAGCAGACTTCAAATTGCACTGTGCTTATAAATGTTGTTTCCATGCATACCACAAGATGCCATCCAATGGGAAGGAAGACAGAACCCATATACAGGAAGCCCCCTGGCTGGGACGTGGTTACTCTCGAGCACTCAGTGGAAATAACATGTCTAATTAACTCTTGTTACCAGGGCTTCTATGACTCAAAGCCTGAAACTCACTTTAGTTGCAATCACTATTTCTGTGCTTATGCACTGCTGTGTTTTTAGACACTCAATTGATATCTAGTTTTTGTGACTTGTTTCTTGCTGTGTGTTTTTACATTCTGTAGTCATAGGAAATCGCTCCAGTTCTGATTATGATTCTCAATCTGTGCTCTTTAAACACTTCAGAGGGTCAATAAGCAAGAAGAAAAAGACAGTGACTGCAGGGCTGAACCACCACATCATTATCCTGGTATAATTGCTTTGCAGATAATCTATGCAGAATTGCAAGTCTAATATTGTTTAAAAGATATGCAGTTTTTTTTTCTATTATTGGGTTACTACACCTTAAAAAAGATTTTTGATTACTGTTATCTAGAACATAATATTTATTACATGAAAGTAGCTGTTATTTACTCTGTGCTAATAGTGGACTCAGCTTTTGCCAAGATAAAATTAAATAGTAGTGGTGGGGACCAACCAAGATGTAGCTTCACTGCAATATACAAGCCTTCAGAGCCTCCATCAGGTAACGTGGATTTCCTATTGGCCCAGTGTGGATGGCTGAAGTGTAATACTGGCTCCAGGGATCAGCCTATTTGCAGCCTCCCCAGAGGAGCAGCCCACACAAAGGCGGCAAGCCCACCTCTACTGGATAAATCCAGACACCCCCCACAGCAGTTCCACCTCAGTGGCAAACTCAGCATACCGGAGTTTCTTCCTCTCGTATGCCTCCTTCACGGAATCTTCCCATAGCACTGTTGGCTCCACTAGTAGAACAAGGCATGCTGAGACTGACCATAGCACAGGTCGAAGGGTAGTTGTAGCAATCCCCAGTGGGAACATACAGTAAGGCGTTGGCCAACATCTGCCTGCATTCTCCAATCTCTAGCAGCCTCCAATTGTCCCAGGCCACTCTTAGTTCTAGTAACCTTTCCTGTTGTTATGCTGTTACATTCTCCTATCTCATCCATTCTCCCTGCTTAGTCTGGGACACCACCTTGACACACATCATCCTCTCTTCCTGCTTTTGCACTTCACTAACGACCAACTTCCTTCTTTCAGCTGGAGCTGATCTGTGCCTCTCGGTGGAGCCGAGCTGAGACCAAGGCCTCCTCTTCCCTGTTGTACTTGCCCCATGATATCACTCATACAAAGGGCAGCCTTTGCATCATCCACCATGTACTTTTCTGCCCACTTTCTCCCAGTTCTCACTATGATACTTCCCTAAACACTTGTCACTCGATTCCATCAGTGTCATTCATTCCTCAGAGGTGAAACTGTTATCTGCCATTTATTTATTTACCGTAGAGAGCTACCCTATTAAGGAATCATGGAACTGCCAGCAATTTCCTAATGTATGAACAAACCAAGGCTTCCAGCCTCTCTGCTTTTGACAGGGAAACCTCATACACAGTGAACAGCCACAGCAACCTTGGAAGAAGACTAAACTGAAAGCACCAGACTTTAAGCTTGCCTGGTAGTGCACTACTGGTTGATCCTCTTCAGCCCTTGCACTGCCTGCTGTCTCACCTCTCCCACTCAGACTGTCCTTTAAATTCCCCTCTTTACCGGCTTTTCTGACTCACCATCAATATAGAGCACCTTATCCACTACTTTGCCTTTGTATGATGGAGATGCTCCTTGACTTGGCAGGCTTGAACTGCATATGTGCCCCTCTGATGTTATCTGCTAGTTTGCCAAGTTACCAATTAGTGCAGGCTACCGTTGTAGTCATGGTGGTCATGCCATCCATGTACGCTCTAAGTGGTGGCAGCCGCATGCCAGAAGCCAGCCGTTCACCTCCCGCTACCCTTTTTTAAGGCACTAATAATGACTTCCATTGCCAAAGTGAAGTCCAGTGGAGAAATGGTGCAATCTGACAGGATTCCGACTTTGAGAAACTGCCAAGTAGTTGAAAAACAGAACTGCAAGTCCATGAAGTAGGCATCCACTAACCCTGTTATAGTACTGGGTACGTTGAAGAAGTCCAAGAGCTTATCTGGCACTGAGCCATATGCACTAGCTAAATCCAGGAATGTTACACAGAGCTCCTCCTTTTTGGCAGACAAAATTTGTTGCCAGAGCACACTGATGCTCCAAGCATCCCAGAAACCCTGGGATACCAGCTTTCTGTATGGAGGTGTCGATCATGCGGTTCTTCAATAGATAAGTTATAACCTTTGGGCCACAATGCCGAAGAATATCTTACCCTCCTCATTTAACAGGGAAACTGGACAGAATTGGCTGATGCTCGTTGATTATTTTTCTTTGGAGATAAAGACCCCTCCTGCTCTGCACCATGCACTTGGGACTATCTGTTTTACCCACACTACCTTCATCAACTTTAACAAGTGTGAACGAATAGTTCACTGAGTTATAGGTATCCCAAGTCTGTGTGGAGATGCGATGTATATGATTGGTCAAGACACCAGGGTTCAAGTGCAACCGTTTTTTAATGTTTTCAACAGACTGTACTTAATAAGCAAAACAACCACAACAATTCTCTTGTCCAGTTCATTTTAAGGTAGTTGCACAGTTCGAACCAATATCCCCAAGAATGGGCTTCCAAGGTAAGCAACAGGTTTTCCAATCAGTCTTTCTTTTTCATAATCCAAAAACCAGTACAAAACATAATTGGTTCCTATTGTATTTCCCAACAGGACCAGCAGGTGGCACTATTCCTGGTTGTTAGCTCACAGTTAACCCTTTGCGGTCCAATGTCGGACCCTGTCCGACATCATCAAAAAAACGCAAAAAACGGGTTTCTAGTCGTTTTTTCTTCGGAAAAAGCCGAGAAAACCATTCAATGGCCGAGTGGGAGCGACAGGAGCCGAGACAAGCTGAAAAAAAATCAGGGCCTTTTAAACCCGTTTGACTGTGGAAAAAAATACTTTTAAACAGCTGCCTAAAATTAACTGCACGTGTGAAAATAAATTGGACCTGACACGCCTGACACGCACTTAATAAATGGACTGCACGTGTGAAAATAAATTGGACCTGACACGCGACTATTGTCACCCACGCAACTAAAACAAATTAAAACCAAAACAAACCCCAGGCTCTGCATTAATTTACAAATTCCAAGCATCAAGTGTTTATGTCATTTACCAAACAGTATTTAACTAGTTTAAATACAACTGAACAGAGTACAAGGGCTTCACACGGCGGTGAACACTTCATTTTTTATTTTACACCATAAAGAAAGTAGCTTTTCGTTTTCTGTCCCTTTGGTAGAGTTTTAGTTCAACACAGTACTCTCCTCCTTTCACTGAATTCAGCTTGCTTAGCTTCACCTCTTTTCCCACACGTCCTGTGTTTTTACGCAAACCCCCCTTCCATACCCATGACGTCAGCCTATATTCATTTTTTGTTCAATTTGACTGACCATGCACATATTTCTGGGTAGTGAAGTTCAATGTGTCTATTTGGCGCTCTCAGCCATTTTACCAAATTCGCTACTACCGTTCGGTTATAACAGCACTTTTGTGGCAACCTTGTTGGTTTTCCATTTAAATTATATTTAGCATTACTAGCAACCATTACTTCCTGTTGCAAACCAGCAAAACCACACAAGGTTCTTAGAAGCCCAGGTGCACTCTTGTAAACTCGGTCTTCACGGCTTGCTCCCCCTCCTTCTATTTAGGAGTAGAATCCTCCACATGGTATTCTGGTGGATTAATAGAGGTGGGATATCAGAGGGATCGACAGGCTCCCCTTTTCATGGGTCAGCGTATGTCTCTTGAAGATGTCTCTTGATCTCAGGCGTAGTTGCTGTAAGTATACTGTTCTTTTCTCTGGTGAAGTTCTTAATCTTGCATGCTCCTACTTTTTATAGGCACTCCACTTTGTGCAACTTTGCAAGGTTAAGATAATTCTGCTAAAGAGGTCCTTCTGAATTTCTTCAGCCTTACTCCACAGCTTCCTCAGTTGCCTCCTTTCTCTAACCAGGTGTTCAATCTCCAGCTGCTGTCTAGACTTTCCTGGAATCGTAGTTATTCAATACATCTGAACAGAAGAAAAGGCATAATTCTGTCAGTATACAGTATGAGGAATACTCACCTGAAAATCATTGACCTTAGTGGGTATTCCTTAATCAAAAGTTTGATGAAGATGTTACTTAAGAAGCATTTACTTTGGCAAGAAGCATTTACTCTGCCAAATCGTTGTGAATGTGCAGGTTTATAGTACTGTATAAAAGAGAGCTTAACTTTTCATATGTGTGATAAATGCTCTTATATATATACTGTATATATATATATATACAGTATATACACACATATAGTACTTCACTGAGAACCATTTCTGTTTAACCACACACTGCTAACCATGCCCTGCGGCTCCACACAGAAAGAGGGCCTGTAAGGCACATTTACAGAGATGGGATTAAAATACTTTAAACATTATATAATCAGCAACAACAGCAACAGTTAAAGACAGTACCTCTCGAGATACCTGGAATGAAATATAAAGAGAAATCTAAAACATCTTTTCAAAGTAGACATATTCTTCTTAAATTGGGATTAACAATGGGCAGATCACATTACTCTATCTCATGGCACATACTTACAGGAGGCCTGTGCTCTGGGATTGGCCCGAACAGGATTATTAAGCCTACAGAAGTTTACAATTAATCTCCGCTTGGTACTGCTTATCTAGCCATGGGGAAGTTCTGTGCTCCACCTTAGCTAAGGTGGGATAAATAGAGAGTGAAATTGAAATGAATACAATCGTTGAATTATAGGGTATACCTGGACAGTACTTTTACTGTATGTACTGTGATATAATTTTTCGAATGTTCGAATAGTCTGTCATGTATACAGTACCTTTACAAACCAGCACACGTCTCCTGCACACTTCTCCAGCACACGTCTCCGGCACACGTCTCCTGCACATGTCTCCGGCACACGTCTCCTGCACACGTCTCCGGTCCCAAGCCATGCTTTACTACACACTATTGGATGCTACACATTCTTTAATATGTTTTACAAATTCAGTGTTGAGTGATTGCGAGTAACTTATTGTACAGTTTATAGGCTTTGTATGAAAAAAAATATTTAATCCAAAACATATTTAGCTGAGATATTTGTGATGTATTTTGGGTTTCTGCCTATGTACCCTAAGAAGTACAGTAAGTGGGCTTGGTGGTTCAAGCCTGTGGACAAGATCCTGTGTGCAGCCACACTCATGCTTTCCGTTGAAAAGTCTTGCTGTATAAACAAACCTTGGAACCAGTGAAAACTTACTTGCAGATTGAAAACTATCTCCTCCACTGAATTAAATATAGGTTGCTCCTGTTCCTGCAATGAGTATACAGTGTATTTAAATATAGATTGCTCCTGTTCCTGCAATGAGTATACAGTGTATTTAAATATAGATTGCTCCTGTTCCTGCAATGAGTATACAGTGTATTTAAATATAGATTGCTCCTGTTTCTGCAATGAGTATACAGTGTATTTAAATATAGATTGCTCCTGTTCCTGCAATGAGTATATGGTGTATTTAAATATAGATTGCTCCTGTTTCTGCAATGAGTATACAGTGTATATAGATTCCAGAATACACCATATACATTCATTTGTAGTGATTTTAGAAGAAGCACTACAAATGAATATCAATTAAGCATAGAAGACATAAAGTGGATAAAAACCAAATGCCTACTACATGGAAACATGTTATACTGTTCCCTTTGGTTTTTAACATGATATTTTCTCTTATAGATGCATTTGTATTGCTGTATTTTATTTAAAGTTTGACTTGCATTCCCTTGAGAGACAGGGTGGAAAGCATAAAGAAGGAAATCCAACAACAGCACAGGCAAAATAACAGAAATAGGGAACTGGTGATATATACTCAGTGACATAGTTTAATTAGCTAATTGTCCATATTCTGAGCTAGTGTTGGTGCCAAAGGTAATACTTTACATATGACTCAGCTACTGCCAGTAGAGATATTCATAGTGGCCATTGTCTCCATCTAGTGTTCAAGGATGTTCAAGGAAAATATTAATAAAATCTCTCTCTCTCTCTATATATATATATATATATATATATATATATATATATATATATATATATATATATATATATATATATATATACATACAGTTATTATTATTATTATTATTATTATTATTATTATTATTATTATTATTATTATTAAACCTTTCGTTTTACTAGGAAATCACATTGAGATTAAAACCTCTTTTTCAAGTGAGACCAAGAAAGGTAGCAGCAGTACAATAAAACATATTACAATACACAAATAAAACACTTTTAAAACACAGACAAGTCACACTCAATACAATAAACAATCAGTTAGTGACAGGTATAATCAACTATTTGTATATATTTTGTATATATTTCACCCATGTGTATTATGTTGAAGAATATATATAATATATATATATATATATATATTAGACTTTTAACTGACCATATTTGGAATATTGTAAATAAATATACAGGTAGGGGGTTTATATATCGGTACTTCTAAACCAATATATTAATAAATAAATACCTTATACAGCTATAGAACAGGACAGTTAATCAGTCTGTTGCAAAGTGAGTACTGGATCTGAAAACGCACAGTGAAAGTGTAAGGTACAGTATTTGCCATTGACACAGTAAGTGGGGCTGTGTTACTTCCTAAAGTATATTTTATAGCTATGTATAATATACATCTTTATAATTTTTACTATTTCAGTTGTTACAAATTATGTTGCTTCTGCCAGTGAATAGTGTGCCATTCACGAGAAACTTCTTTTTTTTTTATCAGCCCTGATTCTTATCTGTGATTTGCAGTTTGTTGGAGGTCAACAAGTAAAATAAAACAATTAACACATTTCTATTCAAGCACTGTTTGAATTTACTTATTTAACTTCACAGAACTTCAAACCTCAATAATTATAAAAAGTGTACTGAGGTTTACCATGGCAGAAGTGTAGCAAAGTGTAGTAATGAAATAGCATGGTAAAGCACAGACAGGCATGGCTAAATTATGTGCAGTAAAGCATTGTTAATTTGGGTAAGGAGAAGTAAATACAGACAGTATTAAACTGACATTATCAAGGGGTATCTGTGTGGTTTCATTCTATTGCTGAACAACCAGGGAGCGTTAATATCAATGGAATTACAGTTGTGCTGAAAAGGATATTGCAGGTGCGCGTACAACACTGTATCGGTAAGTAATGAGCTTGTTCTAAGCATTACATTGTATAGCTTTTGGAGTAAATACAATTATAACATTAAAATGGACGGAATACTGCATGTAGTTTCCAGATCTTCTCTGTTCCACTCACCAAACAGTATTCCAGTTCACTGACTGCATGCCTGCTTATACTGACCTCAATGTCTTTATTATCTTGCAGTGATATTGCTAAGCTTCTGTCCCTAGCTATGTCAGTTTCTAAAGCAGAGCTGTTTCAGCATCAGGATGGCAAAGCGGAATACAGAAACACATACGCAGCAGGAAATGTTTAAACAGAGAATGAGACTGGGGACACCAAGAAAGCTTGTAAGTTAGACATTTTGATAAACCATAAATCTTATATTACATTGATTTACTTCAGCAGATCATTTTTCTAACTTGTGATCACCTTATGTAAGTTTTAGGATTAAGGTCTTCTGATCAACTTGAGTTTGTCTTATATAAATTCAATTCAATTCAATATATTTTATTTATATACCACAACTTTTTACACTTACTCACTTTAAAGTCTGTTTCAAAGCTCTTTTCAAAATGTCTGCTCTAGTGCACTGATAGTGTCAGGATTCTTTCCTACGATGTCAAACAGGCAACACAGCAATAATGATCCATGATGTGGTGCGGAACAGAAAAGCCAGAGCACTTGTTGTTATGCTTTTTTTTCCTGCAGTGATTTAGAGGACAGATCTCAAATCCCAGACATTTCTAATACACAGCTAGCATCCTTCAGTGGGAGTATTAGAAAATGCTTATGGTAGTGTCTCATATTAATCAACACCAAAAATTGGCCAAAAGGCTAGAATGTCAACACCTGCTTCAACTGGATTTTGTGTAAAAAGAAAAAAAGGGTCAGACTTAATTCAGTAAAATAATATTACCATTTCTAGGAGCAACTGTTTTACTGAAATAACTGAATTAGAAATGCATTGTAATGACCCTGGCGGCATCCTGAAAATTGTGTTTGTCTTGTTTGTCTTGTTTGTTATGTCTCGTTTAATGTTCTGTGTATTGTACGGGTACAGGTCTTTAGTATGTGTATGGGTGTGCGTGCGTTAGTGTGCGTGTGTGCACGTGCATATGGACTGTGTGTGCGTGTAGTGGAGGGTCCCCCTGAGGGTATGAGTAGGATGGGGGATATCCGTGAGCGGGAGAGCGCGTGTGGACTTGACTGGAGAAGAAACTGTGAGGGACAGAGGGAAAGGCTGAAAAGATGGCCTACTGTGAAACAGTGAGATAACCCAGAGTGAGTCTGAAGAAGGAGTGTATGACAAAAAAAAGTGAGTGAAAGTGTAGTGAGAGAGAGATTTAGGTATTAATTATTTTGGTGTGAACCCCAACCCAAACAGGGATTCGCTGTTTGTTTATTTCACTTGAAATCAGGATTAAAAAGCCCATTTCAAATGCCATCTGGTCTCCCTGAGTCTGTCTCACCTCTATAGCATAGAACGCTACAACATGTTATAAAATCATTTAAAGTTAAACTGTTATACAAATAACAGTATTGTTGTTGAAAGAACATATTACAGTTAAAAACAAAAGACATTCAGTACTAACTGACACTGTCAGAATATTGTAATAATTGTACTGTGGTTTAAAGAATATAAGTTGTGCAGGCAACTTTTAGAAACAGAGAGAGGTCAGGCATAGTCCAAGCATGGTACAAGTTAATATAAGGCTATTATATTTAACATGTTCATTATAGCTTAAATTTAAATGGAAATAACTGAACTGACCACTGTATGCTTATTCAAAGGCCTGTGATAAATCCTACAGTCTGTATCCCATATTTTGTTAACATACCTGTATATGAAAGGGAACTCATCTGAAAAGTTGACGAGATATATTGCTCAGAGGGAATATATTGTCGACCCAGGTTAATATAATCACACAGAAATATGATGTTATATATAAAACAGCATCTCTTTTTACACATATAAACTTGTATTGTATTGTATTATAGCAAGGATTCTGTGAACACTGGTCCATCTGACTATGAGCTATGAAATCATGTGTCAATATTTTTTGGCAAGAAGTTATATCCAATCAGTTTTAAGGAGTTGACCTGATCCTTCTAGAATATATCATTAACTCAAAGATAAGAAATGTCAAGGCTGAGTGATGATTAGATTTACTTGAGACTCCTGATGTATTCAATGGAGGGAAATCCTATATAAGCCGTGATGACGTGACCCCGAGGTGAAGTAGGTCTTGTCATAAAACACAGGTAGAAGACTTGAGTTGCAGTTCAACAACATTCTTGTTGTTCTTTATTTATTTATTTTAATTCACTATAACAAAACAAACAAACAAAACAAAAGCCTAACTCCGGCAAGGAGTGCTAACTTAACTTTTGTAAGGAAGCCCTGTCTAACCACAGGACGACTAACCGTTTACCCATAACAAAAACAAATATTAAACTTAATTTCTTCAATAACGCGTTTGTTCTCTTTAGTTTCTCTCTCCAGCTCCACACACACGTACCCTTCTTCCATACACCTCCTTTAGACGGGTTGAACCTGTCCCTTTTTAAAGGGCTTGTAATTACTTGATTTAAGTCCACCTGCCAACAATAAATCAATTAACTGGGCCATCAAGCCAAACCCTGTGGCCTTCTGGGCAATGTAGTTTCTTCCTGACTCCCTTGTAGTCAGGCCAAGACCTCTAGTGGTTGTACAGTGAAATCACAGGGCATAAAGCTCTTTCCATCCTCAAGCTTATACAGTGCCCTTGAATGACTTATTACAAAGCCCAGAGCAAGACCCCATTCGATACCATTCAACTTGATCTTACAAGCTGACGTGGTCCATGCTCTGAGGGTCTCTGAAAAACTGATTGCTGTTTGGTTATATTTAGAAGTCTCTGCCTTTTGAAGGCAGTTCTTATTTTTCATATATCCTACACTACACTTCCATATACTGGAAGGTAAGCATATTTTTTAATTTAATATATTTTTTATATTGAATGCATTGCTATAAGATATAGAAATTATGTGTTAGTTTCAAGAGAGTGATATATTGAATGTTCTAGAACCTAGTGGTGGACACTTTAGCTTTTTGCATTTTACAGCCTAAGAGCAAAAACATGTTATAACCATAAACGTATTGAAGTATTAATGCTGTTATACCTGTAAAGGCACTGGACCTCCAAGATTGCCTGTCAGCTGGGATTCGATGTAGTTAAACTACTGAGTCCATTATTAAGCATTCAATAAATCAAAAGGGTACTAATAATACTCTGATTCGTTAAAACTTTAAATGAAATGTGTCTGTGTGATTTTCTTGATTGTTTAAAATTCATCTGGATATGTCGCAAGCCCAGCGCACAAACGACCCACTTACAGGAGTCTGAAACATCTCTATGTCTTCCTAAACATCTCCCCTGAGATTAAGAGTGTGCGCAGAGCATATTTATAAATAAAAAGAATATGTGCGAATCTGACAAGCCAGTTCCATTTAATCAAGACTGGATCCTAGCCTTTATCCTAGACATTCTACACCTCTCCGCTTCCACAGTCAAATCTTACATCTCCAGAATTCAGTTCCATTACCGTCTCATGTCAGTGTCCTCTCCGATTCTTCTGGCCATTCCAGCAATCCGCCTGATGCTCCATGGCATGTCTAAGAGCTCCCCTCCACTTCTCCATCTCGACTTCGTATATCTTCAGATATTCTACAGTTGCTCATATCGAAAAGGCTGTTTCAACCCCTTCAATCTCCTCATGGAAGTCATGTGCTTAACTGCTTTCTTTGGATTCCTCAGATGCTCCGAATATACAGTTCCATCCCTTTCCAGCTTCCCTTCCTTCGGCATTCTCTCCTTCTCTCCTTAGTTCCAGATTCTCATATACTAATTATACTCTGCATCTCTAAGACAGATCTACTTCGTCAGGGTCAATTCATACAGCTGCTGAAGATTAATTCTCCATTATGTCCCTACACCTCCATGTCTAGATACATCTACAGCAAGAAGCCTTTCCTCATGACGGATCCACTGTTCATCAGCTCCTCCCGTGCAGTAGTTACAAGACATTGGTTCTCAACTCACCTTGCCTCTCTCAAAGCAGACATTTCTCCTCAGTTCTACACTCCTCACTCCTTTAGAACTGGAGCAGCCAGCAAAAGCCAACATCAATCAACATCTAATTAAGAGCCTAGGGTGCTGGTCCTCCTCAGCAGTAGAATCATACTTATGCACATCTGTTTCCAATATAGCTGCAGATCACCAAAAAAATTGTTAGCCTGTCTGGAGAGTGGGCTACCTGATCCGCCGAGTCCACCAGAGGTTTTCCCCCCAATAGGGTGTTTTTTTTTCCTCTCCACGGTGCGGCAGGTAAACACATAATTTCACTCTACCCATTCTTTTGTCCAAAAAAAAACTAATCCATCTTGTTTGTCTTGTCTTTTTTCCTCCTTTCATAACTATTGTTTGTCCCACGGGTGTGGGGTTATGCGGGGAGCTGGGGGTCCAATGTTTTGGGGTAAGTGAGGCTCACTTCCTCGACCTCTATGGCCGAGGAGGGGTCTTCACCGCGTGAGTCAGAGGGGACCCCCGGCCACACACTATCCTTTAGCAGCTCCTGCTCTTTGCAGTGTTAAATCAGAGAGTCATATATACATTTTTTTATATTAAACCATTGAAGAAAAAATAAAAGGGAGGTTACTGACATACAGGCCAGCACTAGCAGTATAATCACTGGCCCATCTTTTCTTTTGTTGAAGATTTGTTGGTTCCCTGCTTGTATTTTATACTTCAATTTGGATATTCACTTATCTCAAAGACAACGATACAGCTTCTTCCTGGTTAAACAATTACACAATTACACAGTAATTGGTACTGAAGAGGTTCCTTGTCAAGTTTTCATCACGATTGGGCAAGAGGTTCTCCAGATATGCTGTATGCAAAAATAAGTAAGGAAAGATATGATGCAGTTCACTACTTTCTGCCCACCTATTGGCTTATCCTCAGTTACTTGTGTTTGAAATTATGGAACAGATTTACTGCCAAGCCCCATCACCACACACTTACTTGCCTTTGCATGATATTTCTAATTTGGAATAGAATCACTCAATTGATGCTTTCATTTTACATTTGGTCATAACCACATTATAATACAGGTGAGACTTTTATCTATAATATTTCAACTACAAATATATACATATGAACTGTACACATGTATTAGCTTTGAAAATAACTAAGCAGACAGCTGAAATAGGGAACCCCAACTGAGTCCATACAAGTTTCACCAGGCAGTGCTGGAAAATTGATTAGAGAACTCATTTAAGATTCAGAGTGCCTCCAGGATTTAGTAGACTTTTCATTCCTCATGAATTGTCACTGATTTCCTGTACTGTCATGCAGCCCAATTTCTTGATACTGTACTTCAACTTTCAAAGGGTGCTGACATGCTGTCATATACCTCTGCAAACACCAGGTGGCAAAATTGAGGCTTTCGTAAAAACTTGTGTTTTTATGACTACATGACTACAAGTTTTTATTAATGCAACTGTTTTCACAAAAATAAGCTAATTATCCATTGAATAAAATATCACTTTTTTAAGGGGTATTAGGGATGAATACAGGATATTCCTGAGCCGTTTAAAAGTCATGCGTCAGTGCTGTGTGGGCCAGTCCCTCTGTTTAAACCCTTTGTGTGAGACAGGGTCGGTGACGTTCAAACCTTTTTTCTGAAGTTCCTCACAAGGAAGTCTTCCACTGGCATGCTGTACATTTTCAGAGCCTTTCAGCTGCATCTAAGAAATAGGATGTCAAGGGCTTTCTTGTGTTATAGTGAACATTTGTGGAATGGATGAATTAACAAATAAGTGTCCCATAAATTGGCAATGCATTGAAAAAAAATAAAATAAACAAAAACACATTTTCCACCACATTATGTAGGGATATGGCAGATTAAACGTTCTCCTTAATTCCAAACAATAATTCTGCTACCATTGGAAATTCATTGTATTACCAGTCCCATTTTTATTATTGTCTAAAATAAATACTTGCCCTGCTTAAGAAACAGTACATGTTTTAGCACAGGGCTTTTGGACTTCACTGTTTTTAAAATCACTTGTCTGCAGGACAGAGAGCTAAGAGCCCTTCAGTGCAGGAGTCATTTCAGATGGGTGCAGCAAAAGGACATAAATACCCTGAAAGTTCGGCTATAATTGGATGGAGCTGTCAGCCCTTTTTTTACTTCCATGAGCCACACTCTGAAACTCAATACTTTACTCTGCAGTTCCTCCCACTCGATTTGCTGATCAAAAGCTTGTTGGGGAACTTTACCTCACTTTTAACACAACCTTACACTGGATTGGCACTCTGGATTTGTGTAATTCTTGGAATAAAAAGTCTTTATAGGTTTTCTTGCTTGTGTGATGCTCCATTCTTCCACACTTCCAAGCTGACTGAGGAGGCAGACAGAACACCCTTCACCAGTACTGGATGATCTCAGACGGGTTTGCAGCTTTTCATCAGGTAAGGTGAAGTGGTTTCTTTCAATTGCTTGGCATGTTGGGTTATATGACTGCTATGGCATTTGAAGGTTTAGCTTCAATGTTTTCTTTTTGCTACAAAAATAGAAAATACCCAACTGACTACAGACAGAGGTTTACAAGTGTATTTTTAAGTTGTTTCTTGTGATTTATATGTCAAGAATCTTTTCTTATACTTTATTTTCTTTTAAACAAATGTAAATATAATTGTGTCTCATCAGCAGAGAGTGCAGAAATAAACTATATATTATATAGATTATTTAACTTGAAACATCTACTGTATTTAATAATAGATGTTTGACATATCATACCATATTCCTATAGTAATTTAAACAAAAATGAATGTACTGTACACAATTTTATGGAGAATTGTTTTTGCACATTTCTGATGCTATGATATCCTGTTGATCTGGTTAAGTGCATGTTTCTGCAACAGACATTTCAAACTCCAACACTGCCATCAGACTGGAGCTGGAATACCGCCTGGATTACACATTAGCACAGGGTGGGGGTTACTGCTCATAGATTGAGTGGTTGTCTCTCTGGGTTACAGCAGGAGCAGCGAGGCTGCAGGGCAGCTGCTAATTCCTCAACACAGCCTCTTCCAGGAGGAGAACACAGGTCAGGAGGGTGTTTATCACCTGCTAGTGGGGATTCAGGGGAATTGCACAAGTTCATTCATTTAAGAGCATAAGAATATTTACGAATGAGAGGAGGCCATTCGGCCCATCTAAGCACATTCCTAATAGCTGATTGATCTTAAAACTTTGTCAAGCTGGGTCTTAAAGGATCCCAATGATTCTGCCTCAACAACATGACTAGGTAGCCCATTCCATACCCTCACCAGTCTCTGTGTGAAGAAGAGTCTCCTTCAACAACATGACTAGGTAGCCCATTCCATCCCCTCACCACTCTCTGTGTGAAGAAGAGTCTCCTTCAACAACATGACTAGGTAGCCCATTCCATACCCTCACCAGTCTCTGTGTGAAGAAGAGTCTCCTTCAACAACATGACTAGGTAGCCCATTCCATCCCCTCACCAGTCTCTGTGTGAAGAAGAGTCTCCTTCAACAACATGACTAGGTAGCCCATTCCATCCCCTCACCACTCTCTGTGTGAAGAAGAGTCTCCTTCAACAACATGACTAGGTAGCCCATTCCATACCCTCACCAGTCTCTGTGTGAAGAAGAGTCTCCTTCAACAACATGACTAGGTAGCCCATTCCATACCCTCACCAGTCTCTGTGTGAAGAAGAGTCTCCTTCCCTTTGTCCATCTCCACTTAATTTCTTAACTTCTAACTGTGTCCTCTAGTGCTAGTTTTTGTACTGTAATTAAAGTATTGGTTAGGGTTAAGTATGTCAACTCCTTTTAAGATTTTAAAGACCTAATTTATGTCCCGGCTAATTCTTTGTTCCAGACTAAATAGATGTAGTTATTTCAGCCTCTCTTCATAGTGAGTCTATTTGATCTTCATTGACTGGAATTGGGCTCAGTACGCTAAGTGCAGTCTCACCAATCCATTATACAGGTAGAACCTCATCACAATGTCCTTGGATTTCTACTCTACCCATTTGGCAATTACATTATTATTATTATTATTATTAATTAGCAGACGCCTTTATCCAAGGCGACTTACAGAGACTAGGGTGTGTGAACTATGCATCAGCTGCAGAGTCACTTACAAATATGTCTCACCCGAAAGACGGAGCACAAGGAGGTTAAGTGACTTGCTCAGGGTCACACAATGAGTCAGTGGCTGAGGTGAGATTTGAACCGGGGACCTACTGGTTACAAGCCCTTTTCTTTAACCACTGGACCACACAGCCTCCTGCAATACCAAGGTCTTTCTAATGGTGTGTCTGTTCTATTTCTACTCCCCTATTTGGTATTTGGATCTTGTGGTGTTGTGACCGGTGTGTAACACTTTACATTTGCTGACATTTAATGTAATTTGCCTTGTTTCTGCCTAGCTCTGTATGCGGCTGTAAGGGTTCAGCACAAGTGACCAGGCAAAACAACAGGAAATCAGGTAGTGAAATGGTAATGCTCTTAAGCACTTTTATTTAACAAAAATAAAACAAAACAAATGCTTTTTAAACAAATAATAATAGTGCACAGTCCTGCTTTTGGCAGCAAGCCAATGGAGCTCCTTCCTCAGCCCCAGTCTCTAAAGGACTGAATACATCTGAATACAGTGAAGAGTTTTCACCCCCTCACAGCGGTCTGAATCTTTTTGGATTTTCTGGTGGCTGTAAGTGTGTCTGCCACTCCCCCAAGCTTTGTGTCGCCAGCAAATTGGACAGGTTTGCTAATTATCCCCCATTTAAATGATTGATGTGGATAAGAAACAACAGGGTCCAAGCACAGAGTACATGGCCCCAGATAGAGGTCTCCCCTCTTACTAGTACTCTCTGCTTCCTGTGTTTAACCATGAACTACCTTGTTTTCCCACGGATTGCAGCTTGAGGATTAGTCTTTCGTGCAGCACTTTGTCTGTCTGGAAGTCCAGGTATATGATGTCATGGCTCTGTCTGGTAGTCCAGGTATATGATGTCATTGGCTTTGTTTGTGTGCATCCTTGCAGTCCAAGACGTCTGTCAGACAGGAGTGCCCTTTTCTGAATCTGTGTTGGCTGTCTCCTATGATGCCATTGTCGTTGCTCTTGCGATTGATCCCGTGATTGTACATGTTATGCCGGTGAGGCTGACGGGTCTGTAGTTTCCTGGCTCCACCATAGCTCCCTTGGTTGATTTGTCAAAAATCTTTCCCAGAGGATTGGAGATGGCCTCCCCTTTAAGCACTCTTGGGTAACTGCCATCCAGACCAGGGGGTTTGTTAGTCTTGAGAGCACCTAGTCCTTAGCACTTAGGGTTGATTTATAGATAAAGCAAGTCATATGAGAATAAGGAACTAAATGTGCTCTTTATATATATATATATATATATATATATATATATATATATATATATATATATATATATATATATATACACATACACTTCAAACATTTTAAGCCTGATCGAGACCCTTACAACACAAATAGACACCATTAAAATGTAAATGGGGTGTAAATGAGTCAAATTTGATTCTGACTCAACTTATTGCTTTTAAGTTTTACTTAAAGTATAGTATAGATTTATAATCACCAGGACTGTACAGTATTGTGTATTTGGCTGTTTTTGTTGGAAGGTTCTAGAAAGTTGGTTAATGAGATTAGCAGAGGTACTGTATGTCCTCTGAGACTTCAGAATCCTACACTGCTTATTTGAATTCATACTTCCGGGTTCCAGTGGGAATAGCAGATGCTCTGTTTGGAGTTTGTACTGTAGCTTTCACAACAGGAGCTAGAAGGCAAGCGGATGAACATACAGCTTATCCCATGTGTAAACCTAGTGACCGCATGTTGTCACATGCAAGTGGTGTGGGAACAAAGTGAATGTCCAGACAGCAATTTCTCCCTTTCTGATCGGTAGGGAGATTTGCAGCATTGATTCTTTCTCTCTCTATCACATATCTCACCCCTCAGAGTGGTGCCGAAGGAACACTCGGCCAACTCTACATTCCCCAATGGTCCCCCCTGCATTGAAAAAAAATCAGCGTTTTGATGCTCCTTACCCGCACGATGTTTCACTGTGTAGTGGAAGGGTTATAACGCCAGGTACCACCGAGTTATGCGGGTGGTCTTGTCCTTGTCACTCTAGCAACTGCCTCTAGTTCAGGATCCCCTTCTGCTTCAATTGGTCATCGCAACTCTCTCTCCTCAACTGAGACACAATACTATTGAAGACAAAGATGTTAATTCGGTCTCTATTCTTATTGCAACCTCAGAATTTCAACTACACCCACAGTGTAGTTGACTGTTACTCTGAAATCTCAGGATCCTCAGCTGTCTAAAAAAAAACTCATTCTTGGAGAATTCGTGCTTGCATTTTTTGTTTTTCGCAATGTCCTTTGTGAAGTTTATGCTCACCGACGACAAGAACTGGACTAATTTATTTAACATTGTTACTCCCTCGGTCAGATATGGCAGTACCGTTTTTTATGAGCATCATGAAACATTTTCAGCCAAAGCAGCATCTCGGCTAGCATTGGACAAAACACTAATTGACTGGTCTCAACCTGATCATGATCTCTTTAATAGATTCTTCAGTGGTCTCCGTGCTAATGCTTGTGGAGTTTGTGCTTCCACCGCCCATTCTACCTCTCTGTGTCCAAAAGCAGCCTCCTCTTCAGTCTCCTCATCAGCCTCAAACTATTCTTTCCCTACTCTCGACAACAGTTATTTTTTAGGAATCATGTGTCTGCAGTTCCTCCTATCCATTCTTCAGCTCTGCCTGCTTTTTCAACAAGCAATGGAAGACCCATCAAATATTCTGGAGGCAGACAGCTGTGCAATAATTTCAACTTCTCATTCTGCATGTCCAAAAATATGCAGTTTTTTGCATATGTGCAGTTTTTGTAGTGATTCTCATTCACGTTCCATCTGCCCTCTTCCATCTAAAAGTCATTACTCATTACTATCAACATCCTGGCTCTATTAGATGCTCTTCAATATCATTATGCATTATGCAAAATTATAAACCGTACAGTAGGCCTATACAGTACAGTAGTAAAGTGGAATCAATACCTAGCACACTTTATTTTTACTTTAGCCTATAGGCTACCGGTAACACAAAATAAAACACATAGACCAAATATTTATAGGCTTTACAGAAAGATTTAGGGGCACTAATTAAATGGGGATATGAGTAAACATAACATAGTAATACATTGGATAAGTTCAGCCTTAATCTGTTTTAAATGAATGGATTAGACATTGCATTTACAGTTGGGAATTGTAAATCATGCATTCTTGTTTCGCAGCTTTAAAGCTTACTAACCGTTACCTCCACAGCTAAAACCAAAATGATTTCTTTAGAAACAAGCTAAATGTATTAACTATTGCTAACTATATACTTCTTTCTACGTAAACAACTGTGTATTGTTGTTGAAAACATTTTACTTATCGTAAGAAAACAAATTATTTACAAAATCGTGGCCAAACTAAAAAGCTTAGACAACTGTTTTAACTACACAGATTGTGGATTTCATCTTAACTAGGGGACAGAATGTTTCATGCTGGCATACTGGCTAAGTGCCTGGATTGCAGGTAGATCCTACTTGGTTGAAAAGAGGAAAGTAGATCTGCACTGGTAACACAATCTATGGCCAGACTGACACTCTTACTGCAGGCACTACATTCATACCTGCATGATTTTTATTTTTGCTCAGTATAGAGAGATACGGAGATGCTGTGACATAACATAATATTGATATTGTCATTCTCCAGCAAAGGCTGATTCTGTAACATCACGAAAGCAGACAGGGTCTTGGTATTGAGTCTTATTGTAATGATGGTTCGGTAATAGGTAATCTCCAGGAACAGGCTGCACATCATTAGTTATATGTTGTCCATTCTGATATTTTTTTGTAAAACACTTGCAGCCCCCGAGAGGCTGCAGTTGAACAGTCTGTGGTTCTGTGGATGCAACATATACAGTATGCAAATCTTTTTTCGTTTTTAAAGTGAAGTATGCCAAGCATAGTAGAGCACAGGACTGAAGTAAAAACGGTCCTTGTGGGTTCAAAACCTTCCTTTGGCACGGACAGAATGCACATTCCCCAGTCAACCCAGCTGTAAATGGGTGTCATCCAAAACCAAGGAAGTCTATGGGGGCTGGGTGTGGCACATGCCACATCACCACCCACTTGTACACCAAACCCACAGATATTTCAGTAGCTAACAGTACTCTTTCTTGAAGCCTGAATTATGTCAGTATAGTACTCAGTAGACTGATGAGTGGGAGGGAACCGCATTTAAATAATAGAACATAATAGTCTTGATTTTCAAAGAGATGCAGGGGCAGTTCATTGAGTTTCTAATGAACCTATGTTGATGTATTTCTCTGAAAACAAATAATTTGTAGTATTCAGAAACAACAGCAAGGGGGGGGGGAGGAAATGCTACCTACTTAGAACTGCGTAGCATGTTTTACAAGTCCAGCGTAAGAATCTGTACCCTATTTTACTTAGATCTGTCTTTACTCTAAAAGGAACACTTTATACACTCTGAATTTGCACACTATAAATTATTTTATCTGTTTGTTATCCCATTATGTGTAGCTTTGGTAATCATTTATTATAGTTTCAGCTGTCCCCAAGCAAGCCTGAGCAATATGGTGTTTGTGTAAACTGAAAACAATAGGCATGTGGACAATCTAAAGTGAGGGGGATGCTCTCCCTTTGAAGCAGTGAAGTTTATGTAATTCTCCATTTAATGATCTTTTATAATCATCAGATGACAACATGATCACTTACAAATTAAACCCACAAAGGTTATTTATGATACACTTGGATGCAACTGGATGTAACTGTAAACAGCTGTATCAGCAGTATATGTTGGATTGTGTACATCAAACTGGCTTGCAATCAGATGAATACAGGTATATCATGGTTCTTTCTATGTTGTGTTTACTGTGATCAGAGACACCAGTTCACTAGAAGCAGGGTTTACACTCGAAGGAACTCATAGCCTTTCAAACAGACATTAAATAAGTCATTACCCACATGGGCTGTAACCTGGCAGCCCACTGAAAGAGTTTCAGTATCATATTCCCCCCAATCGTGCAAATGATTTGGCTGCAGAAAGTAGCTCATCTAGATTAAAACATGAATAAACCCTTAATAAGGTTAAAGTTTGTAGAATCATTTTACAATTTACTATGTGTTTACAATGCTTGTACTGTGTTATATCTGCCAGGAAAATGGAAATTTGACTTAAATTTCAATAATTACAATAATTTGGTACATCTACTTAAAAACTTCAAAACCTAGTTCCCACTCATAAAATAGGCTCAGGAACCAAAATTGACTCTGAATTTAATTATCATTTTCTAACTTTTTTTTTTTTTAAATTTCAATCCAGGCAGCTGGTGTAAACAATTTTTGCAAAGAGTCAAAAATTGAACTTCGCTTGGCAAAAGCCTAATGTTTTTCTTTGGTTGTCTGAGAAACTGCTTTGTAAGTTAATAATTCCTTCATTCGTTTTGTATCCTTCATCTGTTGATTTTGTCCTAGAAGAGAAGATTGACGGTCACCATAAACTCTTCCTAAAGCAGCAGTGAAAGAGACGGATATGGTATTGGGAATGGGATTTGGGATTTCTCCCATCCTAATACTCCTTGCACTTGGACTTTCCGGAGAGACAACACATGCACAAAGAGCAGGTAACTGATTGTTTTTCTAGCAGCAGAATTCGTGACAAGCATAACTGTGGCATTGCACATAACTTGAGCCAAAAAAACATTTATCTAACAAACTTGGCTGAGGACCCATTGCATTGGTCTTTGCAGTAATGCGGGTTGGGGTGAACAATCAGATGACCTAGTTTGCCTAATTGTGCTTTAGTGACCACTAATGGTCAAGTGCCTGGTCCAGAGGGGACTTCCGAGGCTGGACGCTTTTCTTTCAGGCATTAGTAGCTTGGCAACATCTGTTGCTTATATTCATGAATATCAGAATACAAGATGACCTTGGATACATTTCAATTGGACACATCTACCCTAGAGTAACATACATTAAAATGGACAGCGACTTGAGGACAATGGTCACCCATTAATATTTATTCTCCTTGATCGCTGGAATTGGGCATTTTAAATTATTGCTATCTTTAAACTTGAGTTAGTATGGAAGCAAAGTTTACTGATATTGTAGCTTTAGGAATATATTGAGATCAGCACATGAGAACCTTTGGATCAAATTCTATGTGCATCACAGAACAGAAATGCCTCTGCTCTCTTCTTCAGCTGTTCCTCTTTCATCTCTTTCATATACAGGCTGCCAATGGCTCAGTCATTAGAACAATCACATTTGACCTTGAAGGTCGCAGGACAAAACCTGGGTGTATACCCTACTTGTCAGAACAGTATGTAAAAGGCAAAACTCATCTGAGCTTCCACCGTGCCATCCAGGCCAACACAAAAGTACACTTGATTGTGGTGTTGACCTTGGCCAAACTTATGCTATGCCCTGAATCGAATTTCCCTGCCCACAGAAGAAAACAGCCTTTTTTTAATTCTGTAAAACCGGTGTAGCACCTATTCACTACTAAAGGGCGTGTGCAACTCAACAGGCATGCTGCAAGTGCATAGACAGCCTGCACCACCCCCCTAGAGCAGTGGTTCTCAAACTTATACTGGAAAGAACATCCAGCATGCCTGTGGCTTCTCTGTATGTCACTGCTTTTTTTTCTTTTACACAAACCAGCCACCGATCCATTGTAATAAGAGCAAACTTAACTTAACACTGTAAATGACAGTTTACCAATTGTGACCAACGCTTCCTAATGTGCACACCACGTAGTGAGCTGATAAACAACATACATCACCAGATGGCAGCCGACTTCATCCAAAAATATGCAAGCTTAAAAGGCACCAGTCAGATGTACAGCACCATCTACACACTTTGACATGCCTGGAGGTGTCAGCAGAAAGATCTGTTAAGTTAATATATACCGTATAACAGGAAATTTTGGCTGGTATTAAATTCTGCAGATTTGCTACCTTGGGGGATATTTTCACAGCACGTTCACAAAAAGAAAATGTCACACAGTTTTGCATTTATACTTTTAATTCCAAAAACATAAATTTCAGATTTTTTAAATTAATTGATGGTAATGTCTGGTCTAATTTTAATGTTTTCAAGCAAATTGGCTTCATCACTGCCATTCTCATTTCCACTTTGACATCTGACATTTTTTCATCCAGCACTTTTTTAACCTGTTCGGCATACCAGTCTGCCAGAGGGCGGGATCGCTATGAGCACTGTATGCAGCCCTCTGATTGGTGGAAGTATTATTGGAGATCCAATCAAAATCGCCAATAAAGCCAAAATAAATTTTCCACCCATTCTACTGTATAGCCTTGGTTAAGATGTGCACTGTAATAAAATTCTGAACCTTCTAACCTAGGATACGGTCAGCACCCCCCAGTTTGAGAACCACTGCTCTAGATGGACCCTCATAAGTAACTAACTAAATTAAGTATAATCCACACACACTCTTTTAATTTGGGAGAGAGGCCTTCCAGTGACTTAAAAGTGTTAATAATGAAAAAAATTAAGTAATTTCAATTTGCAATACACCTCAAGAATGGATGGTCAACCCACCACTGGAGTCACTGTTCAGCCATTACAAATGCACAGACTTGTGAGCTTATATTTTTACATTCCATTTTCTAATGCTTTTGTTTGGTTTAAAAGGTACTCATACCAAAACATCTATTTGTTGAAAATAAAAACATAAATAATATACGTTTTGGTTGTTATACATAGGATGGATAAATGGTTTGATCTTTAAATGATGTTGTTGTGCTGACACATATTTTCTCGATTTTTGTCCAGGTTGTAAAAATGTCGATTATGACTTGGTCTTCATCCTGGATACCTCGTCCAGTGTGGGCAAAGAAAACTTCGAAAAGGTGCGTCAGTGGGTGGCCAACCTAGTGGAAACCTTTGACATTGGGCCGGAAAAGACCAGAGTCGGTGTGGTTCGCTACAGTGACAGGCCCACCACTGAGTTTGACCTCGGCAGGTACAGGACTGTAGTGGACATCAAAAGAGCAGCCGGCAACATTAGATACGTAGGAGGAAACACCTTCACAGGAGAAGCAATACGTTATTTAACCACTCGAAGCTTCACAGAGGCTGCGGGCGCCAGGTCCAGTGCACTGGGCATCAAGAAAGTCGCCATCTTGATGACAGATGGCAGGAGTCAGGATTTTGTTCTGGAGCCATCTAAGGCAGCCCATCAGGCTGGGATAAGGCTGTTTGCAGTTGGCATCGGAGAAGCACTCAAGGAGGAACTGGAGGAGATTGCATCCGAGCCCAAGTCTGCTCATGTTTTCTACGTGTCAGACTTCAATGCCATTGACAAGATAAGAGGGAAGCTGAGGAAAAGGCTGTGTGAGAGTGAGTATGCTTGGCCTTTTTTTACATTCATATCAAAGCAGAAAGAATAGGGTTTTATGGATAACCACACAATGTGGTTACTTTTGATTTCCAGACTGTGAATCTTTGTTTTACTTCTCAACACACCTGGGTCCACTTTTTTAAAATTATATTGTGTTCTTTTATGTAAATTTCAGCCATCAATGTGTGCTGACAAACTAGTGACCCTGATCCCATTTTAGATATTTGTTCCAGCCCCTCTGAAGGGAAGGAAGGTGAAACCCGATCCCTGTTAGCTTTCTTGGAAAAAAACTGAGAATCAATGCCCTCCATGGCTCCGGAACACGTGTTAGGCTTTGAAGGAGATCGTTTAACATTAGTCTCATACTGATAACTGATTGTGAGTAATTTGGTGTTTGGTGCTTTGTGTTGTGTTGTTCACCAGCCTCATAATGTATCCCTGGTTTATTATGGGAAAACTGTTTTTACAGTATGTTTATTTAAGTTTTGTGGGAGGAAAGGGATACATAACTTTATTTCTCCCTCAAATAATAACAAACAAGGTAAAGGAGGCATTTCTTACCTGCCGATGGATTCACAACAACTGATGACAACTGATGACACTTGAGTAGACCAAATGACCTAGTTTACATTCTTGGCTATAGTTAGATGTAGCTGAGGATGCCTAAACACCTGGTAGAAATAGTAAATACAGTGCTTATTAGATATCTCTTGGGGCTGATTGCAGAGGCTTCTATTACAACTTTAAAAATAGGGTTTCTGCCTGATTTACAGTTAAGTAGAAACGTAATACACCAGATAATATGGGCAGGATTTTCAAAGATTCATAAATGATAACTCCAGTGTTAATTAACAAATCATTTTAAGGTTGTTATGCCTATCTTGTTATTAAATAATCATGCTAACGTGATTTCTGGAATTATGTTGATTTACAAAATAATCTTAATACCTTAACGAGCAGTGCTTCTTGCGACTATTTAACCCTTTGCGGTCCATTTATTCAGCTCGTCAGGTCCAATTTATTTTCACACGCGCAGTTTATTTTAGATGCGCTGTTTAAAAGCATTTTTTTCACAGTAAAACAGGTTTAAAAGGCACTGCATATCAATAGGACACTCAGTACTGCATCTCCAGCCCCGCCCCACCCCTTGTTCGCTGTATTTTTTCCATACCTATTCATAGTCGTGCATACTGATAAATCATCTGCTGATCACTCGTTTTATCACCAAACTCCTCAATAATGTGATCCAAGTCATTATTTTATTAGTGTAACATCTCAAAAAACTTTGCAAATGTCCATGATATTCTTTGAGCTCTGGATGCGGAAGCAGCTATCTTGTTTGTTTATGGCTGTGTTATCTCTGTGGTGCCGGGGCTATGTGTATTTCTCAGATCCACCCCTTTTTTTCAGCTCCTATCGGTCTCACTCGGCCATTGAATAGTTTTCTCGGCTTTTTCCAGAGAAAAAACCACTAGAGACCTGTGCTTTACGTCTTTTTGATGATGTCGGACAGGGTCCAACATCGGACCGGAAAGGGAAAATTGTAATGTCAGACCTGGTCTGACATAGGACCGCAAAGGGTTAAAAGCAAATCTGTGTTAATTGTCATAATTTATCAGAAAGTAATTTGCATTTGGAAAAGGAGGGTTTTAATTAATGAAAGACTATAACTCAACTTGAAACAGAAATTTAACAGACCATGGCTGTGATGCCGACGATACAGAGACTACCTAGATAATTCAAGATTTGTAGTTATGAAAATATTTTAGACTTTTATATACTCATGGTTATGAATGAGATCTGTTCACTTGTTTTAACAATTTGTAAACACACTGCCTGATGACATTGCAGGAAGGGATGCATGGATGCATAAATTACAGTGTCAATGGGGCAAATCAATAAGCGAAAAGATAAAACTATGGCAGTAATAAATATTTACAATTTTGTCTAGAACTTAATGCAACATGATTGTGAACACCACCTATGACTGGAGACATGCATGTATTCTCTCTCTCTATTTAACACACACGCACACGCACACACACACCTACATACATGAACACACGGTATTCCATTGGTTTGTATATAATGTCCGTGTATTTAATATTTTTTGAAAACAAGACCTAACAGCCCCACGTTGTACTTTTTACCTATTAGACAAAATATTTACAGAATACTTAAAAACTGTGGCTATAATCATGATTCATTTATTGTTAATAGCGTTATCATTAAATTATACCAAATCACGTTTTTTGTTTATTATTATTATTTATTATTATAGGTTAATGAAGGTAACCTATACTGTGTCGCCCAAATGCTTATAAAGCCAGCAAAAACATGTTTTCCCTTCGTTGTTCATTAAAAACGTGATTTGGTTCAGTTTAATTATAACACTGTTAATAATAAACACATCATGCAGTATGGTCCTAATAGCAGTTAAGTATTCTGTAAACATTTTGTCTGATAGTTACAAAGTGCAATATGGGGCTTGTTTTCAAAAGATAACACCACAGACATGAATGGAATAATGTGAACGTATTTGTAATGTTGTCCGACTCCCCCCACATATATATAAGGAGAGTGTGAAATATTCAGCAGACTATTTTCCCTTAATAGTTGGCAGGCAAAGTGGTGTGCCTCACAGAATCTGGGTTTTATAGATAAGTGGTGTGCCTCACAGAATCTGGGTTTTATAGATAAGTGGTGTGCCTCAGAGAATCTGGGTTTTATTGATAAGTGGTGTGCCTCAGAGAATCAGGGTTTCATTGATAAGTGGTGTGCCTCAGAGAATCAGGGTTTCATTGATAAGTGGTGTGCCTCAGAGAATCTGGGATTCATAGATATGTGGTGTGCCTCAGAGAATCTGGGTTTCATTGATAAGTGGTGTGCCTCAGAGAATCTGGGTTTTATTGATAAGTGGTGTGCCTCAGAGAATCAGGGTTTCATTGATAAGTGGTGTGCCTCAGAGAATCAGGGTTTCATTGATAAGTGGTGTGCCTCAGAGAATCTGGGATTCATAGATATGTGGTGTGCCTCAGAGAATCTGGGTTTCATTGATAAGTGGTGTGCCTCAGAGAATCTGGGTTTCATAGATATGTGGTGTGCCTCAGAGAATCTGGGTTTTATTGATAAGTGGTGTGCCTCAGAGAATCTGGGTTTTATTGATAAGTGGTGTGCCTCAGAGAATCAGGGTTTCATTGATAAGTGGTGTGTCTCAGAGAATCTGGGTTTTATTGATAAGTGGTGTGCCTCACAGAATCTGGGTTTTATAGATAAGTGGTGTGTCTCAGAGAATCTGGGTTTTATTGATAAGTGGTGTGCCTCAGAGAATCTGGGTTTTATTGATAAGTGGTGTGCCTCAGAGAATCAGGGTTCCATTGATAAGTGGTGTGCCTCAGAGAATCTGGGTTTAATTGATAATTGGGACAATTTTTGATAAAGACCAGGATTCTTTCAGAAAGATAGTCTGCATCCAAACAGGAGGGGTTCTATCACATTAGCAGAAAACATAGAGAACTACTTTATCTATACAACCATGTATACAATTTATAGAGACTATCAAATTCAAACCTGGCCATCATTGCTTTAGGCAAAGTAATAAAGGGGCTCTCAGGAGCCAATCTTAACAATCTTGTTATTGTCCCGATCACCACTCCTAAATCCCACTCAGCTGACTGAGTTAGTCTACGCCTAGCCTTATTTATTAGTGTGTCTCTATCAAAGCAAGCACCTTTAATCAATGATTTTATTGTAGATTATAATCTTGGCTTTTTATTCTTAACTGAAACAGGCTGTGTAGTCGAGTGGTTAAAGAAATGAGCTTGTAACCAGGAGGTCCCCGGTTCAAATCCCACCTCGGCCACTGACTTATTGTGTGACCCTGAGCAAGTCACTTAACCTCCTTGTGCTCTGTCTTTCGGGTGAGACGTAGTTGTAAGTGGCTCTGCAGCTGATGCATAGTTCACACACCCTAGTCTCTGTAAGTCGCCTTGGGTAAAGGCGTCTGCTAAATAAACAAATAATAATAATAAACATGGCACAGTATGGATGATAATATCTTCCTGATTGAGGCTTCTCGCTCGAATTAACCCTTTTTCCAGAAAGCATGCTCAACAGGGTGGGGGGTGGACTTGCTAGTATATTTCATAAAGATTATTAATTTAAACAGAAAATTGAGGAGTACTCATCATTTGAATCTTTATTATTATTAGTTAATAGTGAACTTCTAGTTCTTATTGTAATTTTCTGTCGCCCTCCTAAACCCAAGCAATCCTTTCTGTCTGAATTTGCAGAACTCCTGTCTGTATTATCTGCTAATTATGACATGATTTTACTGCTTGGGATGTGCATATTGATAATGAATCTGATACAACGGCCATGGAATTTGTAAGGCTTTTGGCTTCCCTTGATTTTTTATTCAGCATGTTACAGGGCCTACTCATAATCGTGGTCATACTTTAGGTTTGGTCATCTCTCGAGGGCTAGATGTTCATATTTCTTCCATTATAGATCTTACTGTTTCAGTTAATTTTTCCATTTTATTTGAGGCTATATAGCCCTTACCGAGAAAGAGTGTGGTACGTACTGTTAAGAAAAGTATTCTTCAGCTTGGGGGTTAAATTTGAGCTAAGCTTTGAATCTCATATTAAACAAATTACTAAAGTGTCTTTTTATCATCTGAGAAACATTACTAAAATTAGATCATTTCTTTCCTTGTCTCATGCCGAGAAAGTAGTTCATGCCTTTATCTCATCTAGATTGGAGTACTGCAATGCTCTGTGTTCTGGTTTTACAAGTCATGCTCTGTCACATCTGCAGCTTGTGCAGAATGCAGCTGCGAGGGTTCTAAGTGAAACAAAGAAAAGGGCATATACTACTGCTGTGTCGGCTTCATTATTCATCATTATGGGATTGATTTTAAAATTATATTGCTAACATTTAAAGCACTTAATGGCAAGGCACCGGGCTGTTTAATTGAGATGTTAACTCCATATCAGCCTGCGCGCACATTGAGATCAGCTGACAGTGACTTACTTTGTGTTCCGAGGGTAAAGCGCAAAAGGAAAGGAGAGGCTGCTTTCTGTTATAATGCTCCCACACTGTGGAACTCACTGCCATCCTCTGTCAGATGTGCACCCTCAATGGCAATTTTTAAAACAAGACTTAAGACACATTTTTACAATATTACCTTTTTAAATTGAACATATTTTTAATGTGTTTTGTTTCTGCTGCCTCTAAAGGTTAAAATGAATGTTTTCTTTTACTGGATGCACCACTCGGGAGCTCCTAGGAAAGTGTTTTTAAACAGCCCAGTGTAACAGGCAGTGTTGAGTGATTGTGACAAGTTGGCGTGTGTGACGTCAGACCAGAGCCAGGAAATAAACGACAGAGAGGTGGAGTTTGGTGGAGCTAAGCGCGTGATCGCGCTCAGCATTTAATAATTAACCAGAACAGCAAAATAAAGAGGTTGTAACACAAAACACAGGACACGGCACTGGTAGCCAAAATAAACAGACAAACAAAATGGACTACACAGACAAACACGGTGAGCTTCTATTTTCCTTACACTTATCACAATTACCTCCATCTCCTATCCCGTTCTCCACTCACCGAACACACAACCCCGAGTGAGTGAAAACATGATGTTTTTATGCAGTTGTACCGAGACTCGATTGCTAGTCAATCATTCAATTGGAATCTCGGTACAACTGCACGTGAATTAATTAAGTGTACTCCCGTGACCACACATTACATTTTAACCAGCACGTGAAGTGATTTGTGCCATCCTCGTGCCTAAATAAAAATCTACATTTTTAAATACACGTGAAACACAGACCCGTTTATATCCTGTGTACCAATGACTATACACCAACATTAAAACACAACACATAACATACAATATACACGGGGGGGCACTTTGCCACAGTGATGTACCATGCTGGTGAGCTGAGAAGCGAGAGTGCAGACGAGCCCGGCTCTTTTGCATAGTGGTTAAGACTCCGCTGGTTAAACCAGCTCCTTATCGAAGTTGACAGAACATCCCCTCTCACTTGGAGTTCCTAGTAAGTGATGCAAATACAATCTACAGTACTAGGAGCATCCCTTGACCCCTTAGTGACTTGTAATTTACTATTTAGTCCTTGTTAGAACATATATCTGAATTCATAAAATAATCCTAAGAGGAATTTCAGCATCATTATTTTGAATACTTTATATAAGGTATGTACCAAGAATATTAGATAATAAACTCTTTAGATTTTTCATTTGAATTCATGTGTAACAGGCTGGGGGGTCTTAGCCACGATGGGACACGGGACAGGGGGTCTTAACCACGATGGGACACTGGACAGAATCTGTAACAGCAGTATATAACACAACATTGCCGTTACTACCCTATAACCAGATTTCAACTACATTTTAGTTGCCCAGTTCAAAAGGATGGTTAGGACAATATCACAGGTTTCTGAATTATCATGACCCAATTCCTTTGTTTGAAGCAGATGAAGTCTACTTTGTTTCTTGCATCTTTTCTTTTTTAATGTAGAATGTGGAATTTCAAATGTATAAATGTATGTATTTATGAACTGCAACAGCATTGACAGAGTAATCATGAAATTAATTGATAATCCTTTGTTACAGAGCACACTTGATACAGTATTTATAACACACCAACTGTCTGTCAGCCATTAAATAACAGCTCAAAATTATCAAGTAAACTTTTCTTTTTTTAATTTACCAAAGAAATATATATTGTCATTCATTATTAACCATAAGTGCAATAATGGTCTGGTTGTTAATCTGCCTCATGAACAGTGTAGCAACAGTGGATTGCATTGACATGTAAAACATGGCTATTTACTTCCCTCAAAAAAAAAAAGTTAACTTGGATGCTTCAGTATATGTTTAAAAAAAATCTAGAAACTTTGTGGTAGAATATCCCTTGTAAAAGCTGCTACACCCTTTCTCATAATGAATGTGGTATCGACAGTAATCTATCAGAAATGCCTTCATAACTGTATAGGAGCTTACACATTTTGAGATGTTTATTTTTTGCTACTGAATTACCGGTTTGCTAATCTCTTTCTGATTAGTAATGAAATGGACATTTCTCATTATCCTGTTTACACACTTCTCTGGATCATGTATCAATCACAGTCATAAGCCCTTTCATAACAGCACATGCTGGTTATAAACACACATTGGTACTGACTGTGACAGAAATATAATGATTCTTGGTTGTAAATCTCCCTCCCGACCTGTGAGGGCGCTAAGCAGCGAGAACAGAGTTCTTTGGATGGGTTGGTCTGACAGTTCTTTCCCAGGGTCGGGAAGTCGGCCAGTCTGGATGAAGACGAGACTCCGTTGCAAGAACGCATTGACCCGGAAGGGAAACGATGTGGCAGACGCAGATTGGAGAGGGGTCAGCATAAAAGGGGACAGAGAATCGCAATCTGTTCCTTCGCTTTGGTTTGGTAAACTAGAATCGAGAAGGACTGAGAGTGACCTGTGAAAAACAGTATTGAGTGTTGTGTTTTTTTTTGGTTTTGTAACTGTCTTGTTTGTTATATATTGCTAGACGGCTAAACACGTTTCCAGAGCTGTCGCCAAGGCCCAGCACTAAACCGGAAAATCACTTCACCACTGTCCCTAAATAAACTTGTATCCCCCACCACGAGCACTACTGCACGCACCCAGGACTGGTGACCGTGTTGGTATTATTGTGGGGCGGATATCGTGTTTATTATTTGGGACTGTAATCCCGTTAGTGTCTACCCCGTGCAGTACACATTGTTGTGTGTTACCAGGGGATTATTGTTTTGGTCACCAGACCTGGATAAAAGAGAAAAAAAGCCTTTCCAAACTGGATTATAAATCTCTGTGCGTTTCATTACTGCACTGCATCACCCCTTCACCTCTGTCCACTCAGCCACTTTGCCACACTGACCCATAACCATTTTTCCTGGGCGTTAACTAAACCTACAGTGTGATACATTCAGGGTGCTGTGTTTGTCATGCAGAGTTCTGCCAGGTACTATATTAAGCTGCTATCACAAGGTTACATGAATTTAGAAACATCTTGTCCTTACTGTGAATGTAACAAAACAATTGATTTGTGAATTGTTATAGGAACAGACTATTGCAGCAGTATTCTGCAAAAGACACATTCATCAAATACCCAGAAATCTGTAAATGGTTCGCTATTACAGAGTCACATTTCAAATATGCACAGACCTGGGTGGGACTTTTATACTTCTCCTCAAGTACAGTCGTTAAAGATTCACCCGATGCAATTTACATTTAAATGTTTGGAAAATGATACGCCTCAGCCACAATGACAGGGACCACTCTTTTCAGAAGGGACTAGGAAAAAAACCCCAAAGTAAACCATAGTGCCATTTAAAAAAATATGTATGCAGGGTCGTCCTTTTAGCTGTACTCTAGACTGGAAAAGGGCCCTGCCCTGTCTTTGAAGGGGAAGTTTCTAAGAAATATGTTGGGTCAGGAATACATCCTTGTTATTTTTCCTTGTTCACACAACACATTTAAGTTTGTTTCATGTCTATTCTGAAGAGTGGTCGCTCCACTGTGGTTGCTGGTGTGGCAGTAGAGATGGACGTGTGAGTCCCCTTTAAGCCTAGGGAAACTTTTTTTACTCCCAGAATACTTTTTTACTTTTTCACCACTCTCTCGTGGTGCCCTGTAACACATGTTAGCAGTTCTTGAACGGTGTGTTAGGAGCGAGCAGTTTCACAATAGCAAGCAATACAATACATCGCTGTGTATTAAGACAGTTGCTTTAAGCGAGTTTTAAAACATGTTGTATATTGTTTTTTAAATGTAATTACTACTACTGCATATTTGTAATGTGAAGTTGCTGGGGGGGGGGGTTACATCTTGAGGTGCGAGTCATATTTGTCAAGTTATAAATAATCCATGTTTTCTTTTCTAATACAATCGTCACTTAAAAAAATACCATAATCAGTTTTAAAAAGCCAAAATGACAACAAAATATTACTTATCACACACGTGTTGGACATGCAGTCTCTACGTTGCTTTCTCAGACTACCCGGATCACAACTCTGTGTAGTTTGAAACCACATACCGGGGTGGTACCCAGGTTGACCAGGGTTATAGCGACCCACCCAGGATGTGGGTCGACACGCTTTGACCCAGGTTGACGGAGACAAAATGCATGACGGCCATTCGTGAGCCGACAAAATAACAAACAGCCATGTCTGTGTGAATGCTTCACTTCCACAAGGAACATTTCTGTTTATTCTGTTTAGCCATATTTTTGTTGATTGAGATGGACCATGAGCCAAATTACTTGGATGGAAACGTCTGTAACAAGCTGCTTCCGGTGCATTGATATGCGTATTGTGTACTTGCATCTGTCACCCAGGTCAACCCTGCTTTATCAAAAGCAGTGTGAAATCGTGTAGCCGACCTGCATGACACCGGGTCCCGACCCGGGTAGAGCATGCCAGTGTGAAAGGGGCTTTAAATACTGCAGTTCATAAACTCCAGGCCAAAACATTCTGTATTTATAAATAACAGTGAATAAAAAAAGAAAAGGGCAGGGAACATTCCCCTCCCCCAAAAAACAGATAATTAAGGATAATTACAGGCCCTGTTTGTACATAAAAGCTGAGAGAAGTGATCAGCCAGTGAGGTCTGGGTGCCTGCCAACAATGAGTTTTTGTAGTTTGCAGTGCCATCATTTTCCAAAAAGCACAGTGAGCAGACCTGCCCTTTCGCACTGAAGGGTGGCCCCAGTGCTGTAGCACTGATGCACTCTACATGGGTGAGGCAATGCGAAGAAGCTGGTGTTGCAGATGTCAACATGTACTTGCTTATACTTATGTGTACGGTTTGGAGACAGTTTAATGTGAAGAGTATTTATTTATTTAACTGAAAAAGTCACACAAGCAGCAAAGCACCTCCGATACGAAGGGAAAGACATGTAGGCTACATAACTTAGGCTTCATAATTTAGGCTACCGTACATCATTTTTTTCTTTGTATTTAAGCAAAAGAACTTGCAGCACCTCAGGTCCCGTTCACGTGACTTAGGATGACAAAGTGTATTATCGCCATGGCAACCGTCACAGGGTAGATCGGTGACATTTAGCTACATTCGGTGAAGGAAGAAGAATTTCTGGAAAAAAAAGAAAACTACCTGTACTCCTCGCAGTGGAAACTCTTGCAGCTTTTGTAAACTGAAATATTATATTAGTGGCCTGAATGGAAGTGAATACCTACATAAGACAAAGGCATACAACTATTCCACTGTATTACTTGGTAGAATAATAGACTGTGATGCTCCTTCTTGTTGCTTTTAAAAAGGAAAAGATATCAAACAGAAAAACAACTGAGATGCCAATCAAAACTCAACTCTGAAGTAAACATTTCACGAGTAGTTTATTTCATATTCTGAGGAAACAAGTACAGAGCAAAAACAGCCGTAATTTTTCAGTCCTGGTCAGAAACAGTAAAATTGTTAAATCATCCGTTTTGCGATTGTATCCCCGTTTTAAGTACAAAACTGCATTGGTGTGCTCAGCAAGATAATCGCAGAGTAACTGTTTAGATTGTGTTAGCGCCTTTAAAAAATACAATAAACAATCGTACAGATTATTTGTTTGATCATTCTGGTTATGTGTTTATCACGGTAATACCAATAGCTGATCTATTTTTTAAATCCAGAGTTTTCTACATTTAACATGTTTTGTGATGACAATGTAAAGAAAATAATTAGCTGTTATCATCTGCATTAATTACACCCGATGTTTAATTTTGAAACTATTACTGTGTTGTTTTATATAGCCTACTGTTATTTTCAATGGCTTCGGAGTTGGTACGGGCGACAGTAAATAAATAAATGAAAAAAAAAAAAAAAAAAAAAAACGTCCCAGTTTTTCACTCTCAAATCTAATAACCCTAAAGAGTGACACAAGCTCCGATATAAAGATCTGAACAATAATACAGTACCGACAAGAAACTAAAGTTGCTTTCACCTCTGGGCATAAGCAAACAAAGCGTATGATGATGAGATGTTGCGGACCGGAGTTCCATGGGTTCTGCAGCTTATTACACTTTGTAGAAATGTATAGTTGCTCTTTGTTAAACTGCTCAAACAGCACTTCTGCAAATGCGCTTACAGCAGCACTAAGAAGTGCTAGAAATAGGCAGTGACAGAGACAGACACACCGCAGCGAGAGGGGAAGGCCATCCCTGAACGGAGACAACCAGCTAGGGGTGGCCCCGGCAACATTGGGAAACACACGGTAGGGGAGACACGGGGACACAACAGGTAACAGAAACGTGAAAGGTAACCAGATAAACACATTCAATAACTCTCAATTAATAACAACAAGTACAGTGCGGTTTGCTCGACCAAGACGGCATTCTGGGACGCCGCTGCACAGTTCTTTGTCAGTCCTGCCAGGTGCACTACAATATATATATATATATATATATATATATATATATATATATATATATATATATATATATATATATATTGTTGTTATTCAAGAATTGTAATTATACAGAAATTCTGTGGATGGTGTCATGATTATTAGAATAGAATGTTCATTCCCAGAGGTTCCAAAGTCCCCAGTTTGAAGATAAACTCTTGTTCCTTTTGTTTCAGAGCAACATTTGTTCCATAGCACAGACTGTGATGTCTTCAGCAGTGTGATCATCACTGTTGAAGTGATGGGCTACTGGAAATGCAGTGGTGTTAATGTGAATGCTTCTTAAGTGTTCTACAAACCGGTCTGCTAAACGCCTTTTAGTTTCCCCAATATACAATTTGTTGCATTTCTTGCAGATAATGCAGTAGAATATTCCTTTAGAGGTACATGTAAAATGTTCATGAATGTTGAATGAAGATTTAATGCCTCTAATCACTGCTTCAGAATGAATGTATTTACAGGTATTACATCGTGGTCTATTACATGGATATGTGCCTTTCAAAGGTTCCCCAGAAGAATGAATAGCACTGTGTACCACATATTCTCTTATATTCTTGTCTCTTTTATATAACATCAAGGGGGGAGTCTTGAAAATAGACGCTGTAGATGGGTCTTGTTTAAAATTGTAAAGATTCTTTGCACAATTGTCTGTATCTTTCTGTTGGTAGGGTGGTAAGTGAGCGATTCTATCAACTGTATATTGTTATTATATAAAGCATTTTTTCTATAGATATTTAAAATGCGGGATTTAGCTTTAGTGATGATCTTGTCCAGAAAGCCACAATTTCCGGACAATTTTATTTTGGACTAGCTGCAGTCGGTTTATGATGCGTGCCGGGAGACCACTATATAGAGAGTTGCAGTAGTTGAGTTGAGAGAAGACAATACATGACAAAGTATCTCCGCATCTGGGAGGGAAAGGTACGGACGGACTTTGGAGATGTTTTGAAGATGGTAGAAGGAAGATTTGACCACGGAGGAGATGTTGTCATCAAAGGAGAGGTTGCTGTCAAGAAGTACACCAAGGCTTCGTACTGTGGGGGAAGGCAGCAGCAGACAGTTTTCGAGGTTCAGGGCAGCTATATTTTTAAGTTGAGTTTTAGATCCTACTAAAAGGAGTTCAGATTTGCTAGTGTTCAGCTGAAGAAAATTGGCAGACATCCAGGCCTCGATGTCTTGAATACAAGCTAAGAGCCGGGCCATGGCAGAGGGGCTTCCAGGGTCGAGTTTTAAGTAGAGCTGGGTGTCGTCAGCATAGGAGTGAAACATGAGGCTGTGTTGGCAGATGAGGTGACCCAAGGGAAGCATGTAGATATTGAAGAGAAGGGGCCCAAGAACAGATCCTTGGGGGACACCACAAGTGACTGGGTTTGCAACACCACTGCATCCAGCATAGAAAACAGACTGCATGCATCCGGATAGGTAAAAGGTTAACCAGGAGAGGCAGGTTCCAGAGATCCCAGCATACTTCTGAAACACAGCTTCGAATCGACGCGGCACGCATTATCAGCAGGTGCCCAAAGGATCTCGATGGGAACTGCATTGATGAGTTTGTGCATTTTCTTGACTTTCTATCTCATGTCAATGTTGAGTGAAGCGCGCAAGCAATGATGATATATATGAGGCAAAATGACCTGGTTGAATCCACCTTTCGTAATGTAGCGGTCCTGACTCTGCCAGTGACATTCTGAGAGGCAGAGCGTTCCTTTTCCAAAATGAGCTTAAAGAACCAGCTGAGATCTACAATGTCGTAGGACAATCTCTACGGTATGTTATTGATCCATACTGATTGTTCGTAGCAGAGACATACAGTACTTCATGCACTCAGTGCTAGACTTGCTTATTTACATTTGTATTTTTAGAGCATATTGGATCCTTAAACTTCATTAGAAAACAGCCACTGTTGCTTCAGTCCCTCTGTTAAGATTTACAGAACACAGTATCTGCAAGAAACACATAACTTTATCATTTCTACATCCTGTGTGGTCTGTATGCAACAATATATGTTTCAACATAATCCCAAATGTTTTAAAAACGTACAGTTTTTTTAAGGTAAAGTAATGTGTTCCATGTAAACCGGACCCCCTTAAAACAGCCAGGACCCCCTTGAAATGAGATGTATATCTCAAGGGTTCCATCCTGGTTAAATAAATACATTTTCATTAGAAAAATTGCAGTGTGCTTGGTAACAAATGAAAATGATAGAACTTCTTGCCTTTGTAGTGCCATGTTTCAACTGCAATAAAGTGCTCTGTATTTTATTTTATTTTAATATATATATATATATATATATATATATATATATATATATATATATATATATATATATATATATATATATATATATACATATATTTATAAGGAAATCAGCAACTGCTCTAAAAAATGGTTAAAGTAAATTTTAAAAAAAATGCTATAGTGCTAACAAGGTCAGGACTTTGGCTCATACTTTCTAATTCAAGCATGTCTCCTACAGCTCAGACAGGAATCTTAACCAGCTTGGGATGCCTCAGGGGAATACTCTCCTCCTGTGTATGATATCAGTACAGCTAAGTGATCCCAATGGATGCAGAGGCCACAAGTAGAGAGGTGTCACTTGGGCTGCCAATATCAACTAATACCACAGGTGTTGGGTGTCTGCTTGTCAGTGCCGGGCATGGTCAGACGGTATGCACTGTAAAAGCAAAGGTCGATAAAATACAGGGGCACAAATCTGCGACTGTCATCAGTGTAAACTAACTCTTCCAGCTCTCACACATTTGGAGACACGTCTGGAAGTAACAGTCAGCGAACACCAGAAAGTGTGCCAAAAAAACGTGGCCAGGATATCAATGCTTCAAACGTCTACTTTAAATAAAAACATACGGTATGGAGAGTATACTGCTGGAACTAAAACTAACACCTGCTATTCAATATTATAGATACACGATGAGCAAAACAATATTAAATAATGTGTGTTTTTATAACAATGTTGTACAGAGCATATTTGTAACATATTTCTAAGTTGAATGTGATACTATTTTAAAATAATACATCTGGAGAATGCACTGTATGTAGTTTTCCAATACCGTAATGTAACTTAAATGGCAGTATAAACTGTATACTGAACATGTTATTGTAAATGTAATGCTGTTTGGAAATTACATTGTTATACAAAACGTTTGTGCTTTTACTGGTTATTTCTGGTTCAGAACGGTCATTCTCCATCAGGTGAACCTGTGATGGGAGTGCTGACTGTAAACACATGACAGTCTGAGAGAGTATATATTTATAATCCAGGGCTGGCAATGGAACGTGCAACAAGCAATACGATTGGTCGAGCAAGTTTCCAGCTGTGCGTATATTGGATGGATACGGACGGTTGGAGCCTCGACACATATTCGAAATCACTGCGCTGCCTCACAGAATTTAAAGTACTGGAAGCCATCTTGTTTACAGTTACAGATGTACAGTAACTATAAAACAGAATGACCAATTACCAGCAAAAACATCCCAACAGGAGTGAGTAGACATGCCGATTTGGACAAAGAACAATTAAATTAACTAGAAGATAGCAAAACAGAAAATATACCAAAAAACAAACAAACACTGCTGTCTTTATGCTCACTCAACCCTACAGTCATTTCAAATAATGTGTTATTAGCGGTTTGTAAACACTGCAGAAAAAAACAAAAGACACTTCTGCACATTATCCACCCCTCTCCGACGCAGACCTTGAAAATTGCTGAAATCCGAAACGGCATTATTTTTTTTTACTCCTGTTTTGCAGAAACAACAGCGTCTTGCACTCACAGAAAACAATGAATTCAGTGCCATCTCAGCTCCACTTCCTGGTGGATCTTTTCAATGGCAATGTAAAATTACATTAAAATACATATTTACTTACTTTTGCATGTTTCAATGAAATCAGTTACGCAGTTTAACGTAGTGTGCAGTTCAAAGCTATCTGTTTTATATATATATATATATATATATATATATATACAGTAGCCTGCTTTTCATGGGAATAAGGCAACTCCTTATTCCCATGAAAAGCAGGCTACTGTATATATATATATATATATATATAGTTGAGTAAATAAAACCCATCTAGGATTTTTACACACACCAATTTATTGCTTTGGACCAAATATCTGTGCCAGCTTCATTGAATGTATCACACTTGTTGCTGACGTTGCAGGCAGTTTTGAACTTAAGTGAATGGAGATGCCACAAGTATGTTTAATCTGACAGCTTCAGTAGTGATGGTTTCCTGTATGTATAGAAGATATTCATGTCAAGGTGAGATTATTTCACGTGGTCAAAGGTCTTTGTGGAGGCAGGACCAGATCACTGTGCTTTTGAGTCAACACTTGACAGTTTAGATCTGGTACCAAAGCCTATATTTTTCCATTTTGCTAAAGTTAGGGCTTTCATAGTATGTCTCTAGAAGAGCTTTATAGTTGGTATGCCCCATCCCATTGTTATAAGCCAGCAGGGGGAGACTACATGACCCTGTAAATAATGTACACTGTATATAATACTAGTTTATTATTAGCATCAAAGTTCTGGTGACATGATAAGACACTTTATGTTTAAGTCAAATTTCAACCTAAAATAGAAAAGTTAAAGTTATTTGTCATCATTTTTCTAGTTTCTAGATTCAAGCAGTACATACTTAAATGTCATGGAAATCACCAAACAATAGGAAAGATGTTGAAATGAAATCAAATTCCTGTCACATTTTAAAAGATCCAGTGGTGGGTAATTGAAACTTTTCTGTTCTTTTTATTCACTGTTCTCAGATACGCTGTGCCCCAATATTAAGGTGGAAGGTGACCAGTTTAAAACTACCAGTGGAGGAAATACAGATGAAATCCCAGGTAAGGAAATCATGTTGGTTTATTATAGTGTATTATTTATGCATTGTTTTTGTTTCCATAATGCAGATCATGGTACCTTTTATTTAAGTACATAAAGCTATTTGTTTTGTATCTGTTAATTTGTTAGGGGGAAAAAAAGTAATTCTAACCTGGAATTATGAACGTTTCAAATCAATAAAACAGTACTTGAATATGCTATTTTTTATCTATTATTTTGTTAAATCAAACAAAACCACACACAAAAAAACAAGAAACCAGTAATTGAGTATTCTCAATTTTCAATTCTCAAGGGCAGCAGTGTGGAGTAGTGGTTAGGGCTCTGGACTCTTGACCGGAGGGTCGTGGGTTCAATCCCAGGTTGGGGGGGAGACATTGCTGCTGTACCCTTGAGCAAGGTACTTTACCTAGATTGCTCTAGTAAAAACCCAACTGTATAAATGGGTAATTGTATAATATGAAATAATGTAGTATCTTGTAACAATTGTAAGTCACCCTGGATAAGGGCGTCTGCTAAGAAATAAATAATAATTCTGAATTAATCAATTTGGAATAGAGAGCTTAATCAAATTGTTATATGCAGGTTTGCATTTATTTTATGAATGCAGACCAACTTTAGACCTACTCCTAATATTTAAGTTTAGTGTAATTAGACCCCCAATCTAAGTTCAGTTGACCTGCACAAACTAAACAGATGTCATACAATCAGTCACAATGTTGCCCTTGTTTATGGTGAATCCAGGGACCAACAGAAAACTTTGACTTGACAAAGATCCATTCCCAATTTTAGTTAAAACATGTTGTTATGCACAATAAAATGAGTCCTATAAAAGATGGCCTAAGAACTTTAAGCCACTACATTGCATTTTACACATTCTTTTAAAAGTTATATGCTTGAAAAGCCGAAGATGACCCACACCACAACACAACACAAAGAGACAAAGACAAACTAATCAGGAACCAAACCCTTAGTAAAATGCATGAGCTGAGATGCTAGTAGTTTACATGTAGGCCAGCAGGAATTGGATTGGATTGTGGAAGCTTGGTTGGTGCCTTGTGGTCAGCAGAATAGAGGTTAGAATTCCAGAGGCCTCAGTGACTCGCTGACAAAGTTGAATATTCACTTAACCATTTAAATAGGATAGATTTTTGCATTGTAACCCAGGTTGAAGAGAACTGGAGCATTCGGAGACATGCAGTATTCATTTATTGTGCACATGTCAGCTGGTTCACAAGACAATCCCAGGCTATTGTTATACATGGGTGTGTTAGGAACAATTAAATATTGGAATGCGGGGAACAGACAGTAATATTCCACACACTACTACGGTACCAGCACTAGTTTATAACATAGTCCTAATCTGAGCCAGTAGGTTATTCTTTTAAATAACCAGAAGTGTCTTTTTAAACAGAAATGTAAAATATAGCAATGGGAGGTTAACCACAAATTGACCACTGTTATGCACTGTATGAAGTTCTGGTCTGGGATTATATGTCACTGTTTTGCCTTCCTATTTGTGAGTTTATTGAACAATAAGCACAGGCATTAACAGCCACATAGAGTACTGCAGTGCCATTCATGATTGATGTATATAGGTAGTTGTGCAACATATATATTTTTTAAAAATGACAAATATTGTGCCAAAACCCAAGCTTAGTAAAGGAATACTATGTGATTTTTATGTCAAAGTACCTCGCAATTGAATTCAAACAGCTGTTTTAAAACTATGCAATCCCTTTATGAAACAGAAGCACATAAAGGCTGGCTTCAGTAATACACAGCAGTACACTGACTGGAATAAAGTCAACCCTATGGAGAGCCCTTCTGCTTAGAAAAGACAATGGATTACTGATTCTGTGAAGAGGTATAATCAGAGATTACTCAAGTGAGCAGCGTGTACAGATGTTACAAGCTTACAGGATCAAAGGAGTTCACTGGCTCGTTGGTTTCAGTTCCAGGACAATTCTTTTAGCTTTGCTTCTGCAGAGTTCACCCATTCAAGCTTGGGGTTTCCATGCCAGTTCAAAATATCATTCTGAGTTGATTACATGCTGCTCAATGCCAATCCAAATTACATGTTGAGAATCGCTTCAGTTTAAGCCTCATTACAATGTAAACTTATTTGCTCTTACTTTCGTGCAAAACCGGAAGACACACAGTAGAGTAAATAAAAAAAGGATCTGTTCATTATTATTTGTTTATTTAGCAGACACCGTTATCCAAAGCAACTTACAGAGACTAGGGTGTGTGAATTATGCATCAGCTGCAGAGTCACTTACAACTACGTCTCACCCGAAAGACGGAGCACATGGAGGTTAAGTGACTTGCTCAGGGTCACACAATGAGTCAGTGGCTGAGGTGGGATTTGAGCTGGGGATCTCCCGGTTACAAGCCCTTTTCTTTAACCACTGGACCACCACCATAGTGTTTACTCCAGCCTGTAACGTACACCTATTGTATATTGTATTGTTTTTTTTTTCAAAAGAGAAAAGGCACCTGCTAATTTGACCAAATTAGAACTAACAAATACGTTATTTTGTAATTCAAGCACATTCAATGTGTTTGTTTCCCTGCATAGTCACTCCGAATAAGCAGTTGTAGCCTGAATTGATTTGGTGTTAAGAATCGTACATTTTACTTTAACATGAAGTTCACTTTACTTTGAGGTGACTGAGAGTCGCACTGCTTAGTGAGGACGGGTAACCATAATAGAAAGCACATCAATAGTATGTAGATAAAACACAAATGAAACGTCAATGGAATTAGTAGTAGTGGTAGCCTATTGGCACAGCTTTAGCACAGCACATTAACACATCTCTTTTGTGCTATGAGGGAATCGTAAGGGACACATTTAACATTTTATTTTTTTACAATGTGTGTTTGATTCAAATTACGGGTCTTATAATGTGTGACATCCGAAATGTTAGCATAGGCCCTCATTACTTACCATAAAATGATACCCACTTAGAAGTTTGTTGTAAACCCATGTTAAAAGAAAAAAGGACAGGGTCAAGTGTTTTTTTTTTTCCAGGAATAATAGCGCTACTATCATGGTGTGCTGCCTCTATTTTAGTTGTAAACATAGCCATCGTAAGAATGTACACAAAACCACACCAATATTGAAACATACCAATCTATGAATTTGAACCAATCCTAAAATAAACCTGGTGTAGCGTTAGAAAGTGGTACATCATCAGAATGTGGTACGTGTACCAAAACTTGACAATGTAATGACAAAAAGTGGTATGCTGTCACATTAAAAGTGGAACACTGTCAGATTTTGGTACAGGTGCAATCAATTGCTATCGGATGGTGTTTTCCTATTGTCAAACAGAGGTACATTTACCATTAATTATACATTATTTTCAATCAATTTCTCTAAAAAGAAAAACAATTCACGACGGACAAGACAAAATGAGTCCAAAGTCCACTGCAAAGCTGCACAAGTAAAAAATGTATAAGACCCAATGCATTGCATATGATAAATATTTGCATACAATTTTGTTAATGGTGGGAAAATATGATAAATTACATTAAAAACAATGCAAAAGATCGAAAACAGCATAACGTACCAGATTTGAATGGGCGCTTCCCTGTTTTCTTAGTGGAAGTTGTTAAGGCATGCGCATGCAAGCGCAGTGCGCTGCATACCACTTTTTAGCGTGTACCTGAAAATGACACTGCACTGGTATCTCACTTACGCAGTCAGCTCAACAATGGGCTTAGTCCCAAGCCATACATAAGAACTCTGCCCATCATCCTCCTAATTATTTTGTTTCTTCTAATTTAGTCATCTTAAAGCATTACAGTTTTCATTTCATTTTTATAGTCTGAAACCAACTGGAATTTTTTTTAATGTTTTGCAATATTATATTTAAAGAATATCCCTGGAAATTCATGCATACGCTGTTTTGCGAACACTTGGCTTTCCGATGGAGATGGAGAGCTTTTAACACTCTTTCTGTAACACATCTGTTAAAGAAATCTATCTTAATATGACGTCTGGATTACTCTGCTGGAAAATGAAAAGGGATTTTGTTTTGGAAAAGCTTCATCAAGCTTTATTCCCTGTGAACATCCCATTACTGGTAACAATTCCTGCTGTCTATCATTGATGACTTAGTTTAAAGAAAAGGCCTTTAAGTGTTTTTAACCCTTAAATGACCCTACTCATGTGCTGCTTCTGGTTTTTCAAATGTTTCCACTATTCTTGCATTCATTTGTTCTGTTCAAGAGATTGGATTAGTAAGCCCTGTATGTTAAACAACAAAAAATATGTAATAAGGAAGAAAGGAAGTAAAGCTTGTACGACAGTCAGCATTTATCTGCCTCCCATTACTCGATCACTCTCAAGTAGCCATCACTCAGCGCTGTAACAGACTCTAATGTGAAACACTACATAGAACTGTCACACGTATTTTACGGCTGTTTTAGTTTTTTTTTGTTAAATCAGCACAACATTGCTTGTTATTAACTGTCATTTGTTGTTTCAGTATGTACGTTTGTTACCAGTTGAAAAGCCATTCAAAAGATGTTTTGGTATAATTTATAACTATCTTACCAGTGCTAGCTGACAGTACTGCTCATGTAATAAGAGCACTCATCCTTTATATTGCAAGTATAATAGTCTTTTTTATGTTTTTTTTTCATTACTGTAGGTTTTCGTTTTGCAAGCAGTAGGCTTGCTGTTTTTGTTAAATGCGTTTTTTCTCTACTTGAAATACCATTTAAATACAGCACAGTACAGAGCTGTACTGTAAATGTTATTTTCCAGCACTGTAACTTAAATTGCAGTGTAAACTCTATGAATATTATTGTAAATGTAATATTGTTTGGAAATAATTCTGCATCGTAATCTAGTGGACGTTTCTTAACACCATCCCTCTGATGTATCTGTCTTAATAATACTTGTTCCTTCACCACATGGTCAAAATCTTTAGGTCATGAACAAAAAGCACCTGAATGAAATATGAAATGCATGAATCAATGTCTTGGCTTAATAAGGGCAAGAGCCGAATGAGAATGTAATACTATATGTCAGGATGATAGACAGTTTAGCATACTGCTTTGCCAATGGGATTCGTACTCTTTTCTTGAAATAGTAAAATGTTGTTTATTTAGAAAGGGGAATACAAGTATAGAAAGACTGTAGTGTTCTTTTGCATGACTATAGGGCAACAATTATGATGTCATCCCCCAAATAGATTGCCTCAGAACTTTGAAAGGAAGCAGCCACAACATCAATGGCTACAGGTTTTAATCTCGGGTAAAATGAATTGCGTCTTCAACGTAAGCAAACAGTAGACTAATCTTGTGTAAATGGTAGCTGCAATTTTTATTATCACAATAATACTAAATATTTACTGATTTACATTTCAAACAACCTTAGTTGTAAGCCTCACAGATTGATCCAATCAGCTTCTAAGTGCAGCAGTCACTACCCCCACCATGTGTAGAATCACCAAACTCTCACTGTAACTCACAGATTCAGCCAATCAGCTTCTAAGTGCAGCAGTCACTACCCCACCATGTGTAGAATCACCAAACTCTCACTGTAACTCACAGATTCAGCCAATCAGCTTCTAAGTGCAGCAGTCACTACCCCACCATGTGTAGAATCACCAAACTCTCACTGTAACTCACAGATTCAGCCAATCAGCTTCTAAGTGCAGCAGTCACTACCCCACCATGTGTAGAATCACCAAACTCTCACTGTAACTCACAGATTCAGCCAATCAGCTTCTAAGTGCAGCAGTCACTACCCCACCATGTGTAGAATCACCAAACTCTCACTGTAACAGTGCATGAGTGTCAAGTTTCCCAGTTGATGTACATTATCATTATAGCTTGGCTCCAGAAAAAGTACAATGGAAAAAACAAGTCAATTGTGTTTCTGTCTTCTTCTTTGAAACCTTCAACATTTCAGGGACCACAGTCACACCCTACAGCATATTTTCTTATGAGGCATAGTACATGTGCTGTATCTCATATGTATAAAAAAGAGGGTATTAGGTCTGGTGATTGACTGTGTTGGGGTAAGAGGACCCTTCAAACAAGGTCAACTACCAGGGTAAGCCTGATGATCTGAGTTTTGTTCCCGAACACAAACTGGTAAACGGTGCCTTTATTGTTTTTGTAAACATGTTCAATCTCTGATTTACAGATTTACTTACCTTTTCAATGTTTTGAATTCTCACTGAATGTTCCATGGCTATCTAGTTATTGCCCTGCAATTGAGCTTTCTGATGTGTGGATGAAAGTTTTGAGTTTTCAAATAATAGTTTTGGGCAATTTTACTTGCCCAGTAGTATGCTTGGGGTGTGTCCAGCTACTGTGTGTAGAAAATTGTTTTAACCAAGTTGCAAAAAGGTTTTTAATTGATTTTCCTTACCTCTTATGAAAATTAGTTGCAATGTAACCGGTCATTTTCTTGTGTTTTAAAATGCTTTGCTTCTCTTAAATACACAAGTATTTTTTAACAATATCTTTTTCTTCTGGCAGGTTTTGACCTAATGGATTTTTTCAACGTGAAAGATCATTTTGGTATGAAGGAGGATGATGGACAGAGTTCTTACGTACGGCTTGGGACTATGCCCATTGTTGAGCGGACTGAGTAAGTGAGATACAGGGTTTATTGGTATGTTTCAATATTGCTGTGGTTTTGTGCACATTCTTACGATGGCTATGTTTACAACAAAAATAGAGGCAGCACACTATGATAGTAGAGCTATTATTCCAAAAAACAAAACACTCAGCAATGCGACTCTCAGTCGCCTCAATGTAAAGCGAACATGTTAAAACAAAATGGGTCTGGTGAAAGATGTACGATTCTTAACACCAAATCAATTCAGGCTATAACTATTATAATTATTGTAATAGAAGTACTTTATATTAAAACACTTTCTATCAGTGGGACTGGATATATGATCTCAGAAACTGCAAGCAAAGGCTTTATTGATTGAGCTACAATAAGAATTTGGCTTACTGCTGAGATTTCAGTGGTTACTACCAGCTACACTGGAGGTGTGTATCATTTTTATTTATTTTTATTTACAAATAAATATATAAATAGATTAAGTTGTTTGTGATTACTCAGGCAAGCCTGTTGTGAAATTCTTGAGAATTAACAACCTTAACGATCATTGGGATTACAGTGTAGAATATACGGTTAATGATCTCAGGGTAACACCTTATTTTAGGAATATCAAACTAAACATGGTTGCTGTTTCCAGTCCCCTTGGGGCCAATTAGATAACAAGCTTCTTGTTGAAGTCCTGCCAACACCTTGTTTGATAGGAAAATATTATTTTTACATGTACCTGCATTTTACAATTCTAGTAAAAATTGTGTTTTGTTATACCCCAATGATGGTGTTAGAGTAAAAATAATACAATACTACAGAAAAAGACAAAAATAAAATTACATAAATTGAGTTTGTATGTAGCAAGTCAATACATGTCATGTACAATGGTGAATTTAAATAGCATTGTAAAACATTGCCTGTGAGCCAGCAATCCATCAGAACACTCTCAATTACTGGACACTAACAGAACAACACTGCCAACAGCTCTTCTTTTGTCCTGATTATGGCAAAACTAAAAAGAAACACAAAGCAAAAATAACATAATTTGTTTATTGCATACAGTAGTAAAACATTGCTAACATAATAAGAAGCACACTTCTGAGGAATAATTGGAAGTAGAACATAAAAACTTCACAAAGACTTTGTGTGTTGCATTTTTCATCACTTGTGGTGTACCGATGGCATGCTTTGTGCATTAAGTGGTTTTGCAAATACAGCGGATTTCTGCTGTCATATCAATGTAAGCCCCTTTCCCGTAAATGCCAAAGGCATTGATTCACTTTCTCCCTCCACTCTACTCTAAGCTTTGAGAAGAATGCAGTGTATGTGTTAGTGTAATTGCTTTTCAGTTTATTCATCTAATTCTTCAACGCTCAAGGCAGAAACAATATGTTTTACGACCCATAAAAATGAACTCTATACTTTAGCACCAGCATGTGTGAACAAAAAAACAAGAGCCCTTAATGGGATACACATCTCCTTATGCCCAGGAAACCAGTGAGTTATGGGAATGGCACCTGTCACCCTTCACTAGTTCTTCTGATAACAGATTTATGCAAGGACCATCTCCTTGTATACAAAATCTACAAACAGAGCATTCATTACCTCACACCCTGGAGCGCTGTTTCACCAAGCACTGTTGAATGAGAAAGCAGGCTGCCAATGGTACACACATGGCACAGAATGCACACGGGGGTCGAGGCAGAGTTTGGGATTGAGTTCCAGGAAGGGCATGGTCTGTAGCTTGCTCGGTGTCTGGCCTGTCATTCATTCCTTACTGATTGCTTGGTTGCACATTGAAACATGAGGCATCCATATTAATCCCAGGATACTGTTCAAAACTGAATGCCTAAGCATATGTCAAGAGTTTTTTAAATTGACACTATAAAAGATGAATTTGTGTCTTAATTTTCTTTTCTTATTTAACAGAGGCGTGTTCCCACAAGGTCTGCCCAATGAATATGCTTTTGTCACCACATTTAAGTTCAGAAAAACCTCAAGAAAAGAAGACTGGTATATATGGCAGATCTTCGACAAGTATGGGATACCACAGGTTTGTTGGCCATTTGCTTTGGTTGAAAACATTCACGATGTGAAGCCCTACCACCCCAATCTGCCTGTGCTGGTGTGCTGCACGCATGCTAAGAAAGTTATCTTTAATCTACTGATCTGGATGTTCAAGTGCTTTAACTCTGTTTATCCTGGATACACATGCAGTGTAGATGGAGTTACTACTGTGTTTGTATCTAATGCTGTTTTCACACACTTTGTGCAACCACTTCTCCACCCACTGTTATGGTGTCACTCCTTGTTGCCTTCAAAATAGGGATCTAGTCCAGAACTAGCTGTGCATTCAAAAATAATCTGCTTGCACATTGATTACTGTGTTTGACAGAGTACAAATCCAAAAACTCAGAACCCAAGTGGCTTTCGAGCAAGTTGTCATTTAATTCTGATGTTTACTGGTTCCTGGTGTCTCTATGGAATTAGCATAACAAGTCACTCATGTAAAGGGTTTTATTTTTAATAAGATTCTGTCCTCATGCTGGGGCAGGTGAATGGCGTGATTTTGACCACTGCAATGTGATCTGGAGAGATTGCACCAGTACATAATCTGTAACTCCTCAAGACTCACCTCTTCAGAAAGCACCTGTAGAACTCTTCTGTTCTTCCCCTGGGACACTTATCACCCTTACTTAAATGCGCTTTACTTGCTCTTATCTGCCCCCTATTTTACTGCATTTAATCCTGTACTTCAGAGTACTGTAATCTGCCAAGTGTTTAATCTGTAGTATTTTGTATTTAATCATATCCTGATGTAACTATCACTGACACTTATCTGCTGTATTATTGAATTGTATTTTGTCACACTTGTACTTGCTTGAACCAAATTCATTTGTTTATCTTTATCTATTTATCTTGCTCTTAATTGTATTATTACTTGTAATATGATACTTGAAATGTATTTGCTTACGATTGTAAGTCGCCCTGGATAAAGGCGTCTGCTAAGAAATAAATAATAATAATAATAATAATAATAATAATAATAATAATAATAATAATAATAATAATAATAATAACTCATTAGTTAACTGCTGAACTGCTGTCAGTCTTATGAACCATAACCAGCAGTAAAGCATGTTAAGACAATCACACTCGCAACTGATTAGTCTGTACAGTTTGCTTTTGTATATTACAACGAAGAGCTCACATTGACCGAAGCAGTGCTGGTCTTTCTGCAGGTGTCCATCCGGTTGGACGGCCCTAACAAGGCAGTGGAATACAATGCTGTCGGAGTGACAAAGGACGCAGTGAGAGCCGTCTTCAAGGGTCCTGCTGTTAGTGACCTGTTTGATCGCAACTGGCACAAGATCGCTGTGAGTGTGGAGGCCAAGGCAGTGTCCCTCTACCTCGACTGCAAACTTGTAGAGACGCTGCCTATCGAGGAGAGGGAGGACATTGACATCCGGGGAAAGACGGTCATTGGAAAGAGACTCTATGACAGCGTTCCTGTTGACGTGAGTGAAAGAATCACTGTCACTGAGATATTCTGCTTCGTAACATAGTACTTCTGCTAATTTAGCTGATGTAAAGATCCATGTTATCTGCTGCCACTACATTATATATTACCAATCACAAATCATAAATCATAGGATCACTGCAGAGCACTGTTATCCGCTATGCCATTGAATCACAAACAAGACACTTTTCTATGCTCTTATGAATGTCCTATAGAGAATGCTGCAGTGCATACAGCACAAGTCACCCTGTACTATAAGTTACGTTTAACCGTGTGCAATGTAGGGGTTCCTCTTATTGTTATAGGAGATACTGGTTGACTATCACAAATGAGAACTCAACCATTTCCTGTATATAGATATCATCCAGTGCATAGAATATAATGGCATAGTTCTAAAGTTAATATTAACTTTAGAACTATGCCATTATATTCTATGCACTGGATGATATCTATATACAGGAAATGGTTGAGTTCTCATTTGTGATAGTCTATATAATGATAAATCATAAATAACAAGTAGTAGGATCTTTATATAATATATTACACCCGAATTGTATGTGCGTTTTTTAAATAACTTAGTTAACTCAGACAACTGAGGATAAAGGTCACTGAGTGTGAAAGTCACCTAAGTGTCAGTAGCAGAATTTCCAGCCTATCACACAGGACATAATATAAACTCCACATGTCACATCAAAGTGGAAGTCCAACTTAGTCCCACAGAGAGTTGTGCTGATTTAATACTCCATCAATAACCAACATAGAAGACAGCACGATAGACTTGTGTGGCCATCATTGGGTGCACTAGGGATGCCCTTCAGTGCGCTGCAATGTGGCCAGGCAGAGATGATGCAAGGATCCTGTCGATATCCAGTGGAAAGTCAAGTCATCCATGTGCTCACATGTGTTTCAGTTTGACCTGCAGAGAATGGCGATTTACTGTGACTCCAGGCATGCAGAGCTTGAGACCTGCTGTGACATCCCCTCTGGTCCAGTAAGTATAATTCAGAGTTACTATTGTCTTCTACAATAACATCTCAACTTCACGGTGTTAATGGGGTAAACAGAAAGACCCTCCACAACTGAAAGACATTTAGCAGCAAGACATGCTGTGATACAAATAGAAACCAGTACAATTCATTATAACAAGTCTTTATTGATGAAAAATATGTTCCCAATGCTTCTCCCAGAATAACATGCCTGGTTGTCCTTTCTGTATATTTATTTAATTTATTGGTAGTGCTGGTTATCTTCTGGCGGGTTATTATATTTTCTCTTACGTTATAAAGCACTTAAGTATCGATATTTTTTTTTTCCAGTGCCAAGTCAAGTTTGTGACAGAGGCTCCTGTCATCGAAATCCCTCCAACAGTAAATGCAGAGCAGCAACGTGGAAACAAGACACTCAACTGCTCCTGTCCCGCTGGAGAGAAGGTACAGTAAAGGGTAGTGATCTACCTGTATATATATATATATATTCAAGTAGAATCATCCCACTGGAGAGAAGGTACAGTAAAGGGTAGTGATCTACCTGTATATATATATATATATTCAAGTAGAATCATCCCACTGGAGAGAAGGTAAAGTAAAGGGTAGTGATCTACCTGTATATATATATATATATATATATATATATATAATCAAGTAGAATCATCCCACTGGAGAGAAGGTACAGTAAAGGGTAGTGATCTACCTGTATATATATATATATATATATATATATATATATATATATATATATATATATATATATAATCAAGTAGAATCATCCCACTGGAGAGAAGGTACAGTAAAGGGTAGTGATCTACCTGTATATATATATATATATATATATATATATATATATATATATATATATATATATATATATATATATATTCAAGTAGAATCATCCCACTGGAGAGAAGGTACAGTAAAGGGTAGTGATCTACCTGTATATATATATATATATTCAAGTAGAATCATCCCACTGGAGAGAAGGTACAGTAAAGGGTAGTGATCTACCTGTATATATATATACAGTATTCAAGTAGAATCATCCCACTGGAGAGAAGGTACAGTAAAGGGTAGTGATCTACCTGTATATATATATATATATATATATAATCAAGTAGAATCATCCCACTGGAGAGAAGGTACAGTAAAGGGTAGTGATCTACCTGTATATATATATCAAGTATATATCATCATATATGGAGATATATATATAGTATAGTATAGTGATATATATATATATATAATCAAGTAGAATCATCCCACTGGAGAGAAGGTACAGTAAAGGGTAGTGATCTACCTGTATATATACATGTATTCAAGTAGAATCATCCCACTGGAGAGAAGGTACAGTAAAGGGTAGTGATCTACCTGTATATATATATATTCAAGTAGAATCATCCCACTGGAGAGAAGGTACAGTAAAGGGTAGTGATCTACCTGTATATATATATATTCAAGTAGAATCATCCCACTGGAGAGAAGGTACAGTAAAGGGTAGTGATCTACCTGTATATATATATATTCAAGTAGAATCATCCCACTGGAGAGAAGGTACAGTAAAGGGTAGTGATCTACCTGTATATATATATATTCAAGTAGAATCATCCCACTGGAGAGAAGGTACAGTAAAGGGTAGTGATCTACCTGTATATATATATATATATTCAAGTAGAATCATCCCACTAGAGATAAGGTACAGTAAAGGGTAGTGATCTAACTGTATATATATATTCAAGTAGAATCATCCCACTGGAGAGAAGGTACAGTAAAGGGTAGTGATCTACCTGTATATATATATTCAAGTAGAATCTCAGCCATTCACTTTCATTAGGATTCAAAAATATGGCATGAGAGTCAATTCATAGCAAACCAACAGCAGCCTGTTGTCGGATGACTGCTTTGTTTGAAGTTTTATAACAGAAACAGCATATGTATTTTTATACCGGTATATTATTTTATAAAAATCTAGGATCTTAGAAAAGGAAATGTTAACACAGTCCTATGAACTACAAGTAGAGAACACCTCAAATTTACATGTGGACAATCATCTACCTCACTGGTGAAAATAAATAAAGAATATACTGTATATTTGAATGAGATTTTATCGGGATACTGCTATCTTCTCATACAACTGTTGAAGATAACTCCCTTACCTCATTTTCTTAGCCCTCAGTGTATCTACCTTAACTAGGAATAGTCTGTCTCCTGTACTGCACGCAGGTCCATGTAAACCACCATAGCTCATGCATATCATCATGAAACTGTCCAAACCATTGTGAGCAATACTTTGCCTATTCAACATTACAGAGCGATTTTTTTCTTTCTTTTTTTTTTTTAACGGATCTCATTTTGGAGCTACATGTACCTTGCATTCATTCAAATCCAACAGCAGAACGACTGGTTGGATGCTACAATTATGCAGATGTTGATCATTCAGCTGTTTAATTTAGATTTGAAACATACTTTCATTGTACATGTGGCATAAACAGAATACTCCATAGAGAGCTGTGGTTCTTTCACTAACGATGATGGCTGTAAGCAACCTGCTTTCCCCTTTCTGGAGCTTGTGGGTTCTTCGCGCATTCACAGAGTATCCTTTATTAATGCAGAAGTTTATTTTCAGATTGATCATATTTGATTGTGGTTGCTTGGTGAAAAATGTTTGGAGATGAAGGGTTTTACAAGGTCTTGCGTTTCCCATCTGTATAATTCTTAGCTCCCAGTTTTCTACGCAAAACAATGCAAACATACACATGAATTTACTACATATTGCCACCTTTACTTGTGTCCAGACATTCTTTTGAGAATTTATTCATTAGCTTGAAGCAAAGATGACATTCAAATTAGCATGGAGATATTTATTTAAAACCATTCTCACAAGTTGATGGTTCGAATATTTGCTGAAAAAATGTTGGTTGTTTGTTGCAGGGGGAGGTTGGCCCACCTGGTCTAGCAGGTGCAAAAGGTGAAAAGGTGAGTCATTTCCATTTGCTTTTTCCTGTCATTGTTTCGTTCACTGTCAAAGAGTGAGTAGCGGGGTTCTGAAAAATATAGCGTTATACATCCCCATGTGCTGCTGCAACTGTTTAAGCAACATACCTTACACTTATCACCTTAAACTCTGTTTCAAGTCGCAGATTTCAAGTTATCTATAACATTTTAGAAGTAACTTGAACTCTGCAACTGTTTAAGAGCTGAAAACAATTAAAAAGGTATAATTAAGCAAATGATCAGTTCAATTAAGTGTCTAGTTAAGTAATTGAGAGCTCAGTTGGATTGAAAACCAGAGGACACAGGGGGTCCCCAGGACCAGGGTTGAAAACCACTGCTCTGCAGGAAGAGCAATTACAAAAAAAAAACAGCGTACGGAACAGGTACGTTATTTAAACAGTTGTAGCAGCACGTTAGGATGTATAACACTATTTTTAAGAACCCTGCTACTTACTCTTTAAGGTAGATGAACTTGCACCTTCAATTAGAGAAAATCAATACTAAAGCTGAGGTGAGTAAATCAGAGCTTCACAGATTCCTTTAGATGTTCATTTCTGTTACCAGAAGCCTGCAGGCTGTGCTTTTAGAAGTGCTTCCTTTCAAATGAGACATGACATCAAAGTGACCCGTATGGCTAGACTAACTGTATGAACATCAGGTGTTGGAATGTACAGCTATGGCCAAAAGTTTTGCACCACCCTATAGAATGAACTAATACTGCTTCATAAAGTCAAATGAAACCTGCTGAATAATGTTACATTAACATATTGCATTACATACCGCTTTGTAGTTTTCCATATTCTTAACGAAAAATTGATAAAAATTAAAAAATGTGACATTTCGAAATGTAACGTTAAATACTGTACTACTATTATGCCTTCCGGTAGATATAGTTTTGTAGTTTCTTGATTAATGTAAAACCTTTATTGCTAATGTATTTGTGTATTTATTTAGTCCTTTTGAATGCGTGATTGGGGTGTCTATTGTTCTGCAGGGTGAAAGTGGCAGCAGTGGTGCAATTGGGCCTGCTGGGTTCAAAGGAGACAAAGGAGAACCGGTAAGAAATTACTAACATTAAAACCAACACACAGTGCTTAATTTGAAAACTGCTGTTTGCTTTTCAACTTGATAAAACAATCAACAGTTAAAAGTAACAATGAAAGAGAAATGAGATCAGTGTTGTTTATAGTGTACTTGTGTAATCCTTGTCAGAGATTTGTTATATTACATGCATCAGCGGTGCCCAGCTCCGACTCTAAGGTCCATTCCAATCCATTTCAGTACTGTGTACCGACTCACAATGCTGCATCCTGCCGTACTGTATGTGAGGCGTGTTTGAATTGCAATTCACATTAAATCAAGACCTTCTGTACTTCCTGTGATACCTGTTTTAGTGATTAGACTGTAAAATCAAAGCCTCAGGGACTTTATTTATACAACTATAACTCATTATTTAATGGAACCTCTATTAATGTAATATAATCCGTTAATTATTTAATTGATAACCTCTAAAACCTGATGTGAAATGTCTCTTGAGGATTAAACACTGTTTTATGATTTTTTAAAAAATATTTGCTTTTTTTGTTGTTACAGGGCAGAATAACATCAATCAATGGAGGAAAAGGGGAAGAGGTGAGCAAATAATTTCAACACACCTGTTAATAACACAGTAAAGGGTAGTGATCAGAGGTTAATCACATTTTTTATGGGCCAGTTTAAAAAGAAAAAAAAGCCATTAAAACATTAAACACAATATTTATAGCTCGATTCTTAAGCATATATGTGGTATTCACCATGCACACCATCTATAGTGTTTTATTGACGTGGGAGGCAAATCTTTTTTTAGACTTAGTGCTGGTTGGTTACATGTTACAGTGAACCTGACCCCCATTAAAGACTTCAAAAGGATTTGTTGCACTGAGCTGTTACAAAGGGCAGGTTTAAATAGATTCCACCTATGAGGCCTGTCTTTTAGCAGACTGCTGGCAATGTTTCAGAATTCTCTCCCCAGTTACTGCATGCCTGCAGTCTAGTGCATGGGCTACACTTCTTTTAGAAAAAAGTCATACTTCAAATCTTACTACTATGTCAAACATTTGCATAAATGACATGACATTTAATATATTGCAGACTGTGTAAAAGCACTGAGAACCAGACATGTAGTCAGGCTCTTTTTAAAAAGATACAACCCCAATCCAGACTTTACATACTGACCTGTGAGGGCTTTATTGGTTTCTCAAAATGGCTTTCTCCAATGCTGGTGAACATATAGCAGTTTTGGGTGACCTGTGTGTGCGCTTTTGGCAAAATGTTGGCCCATTGCAGGGCATTGATAAATAGCCAGGCACTTGCAATAATTCTGGGTCAATCTCACTGACCTGATTGATTTTCCAACTTCTGGGGCTTTTCTTATGTAAGTGATGGGATTTTCAGCACTTCCTGGATATTACCCATACACCTGTCTGTGTTGTCTTGTGGTAAATATTTATGCAGATACATCATTTAATAATTCGTGTGTTTAGGCCCGAATATTGACACATTACATAAATTATATACTGTATAATACTCCTGAATATACGTTTAAGAAAACATATAAGAAATGTGACAATCATCTGCATATGTACTGTATTACAATGGGCTGGTAGGTACAGCTATGATGTTAAAGCTAAGCCAGGTAGCATAACATCTCTGTATAAGCAGAGCACATCTACAGTATATTTGTAACACAGAGCTGCATATCATACATACTGTTTCTGGAGATCGATTCTATTACACACTGTAAAGATCTTCATGGGTAAACCCTCACTAGGTCAGCCACTTAAAGTAACAGTAAACAATAACGCTTACCACCATGGCCAGTAGGTGGCGTTAAAGAACTAACAACCAATAACATTACAAATATATATATATATATATATATATATATATATATATATATATATATATATATATATATATATATATATATACTATATATATGGCATTATTACTGGAATTCAATGTACTTTTGTGAGATAATAACTTGCAGTGATATTGTGCAAAGGAGTAACAAACTGCTTGGATAATAACATTACAATTACAGCTTTCATGCCCACAAAACGATCTGTAATTCCAGAGTCTCTGCCCACACAGCTCCACCCTCTGAATCCTTCAAACGTCTGCTGCAGGGAAAGTGCCAGCAGGGTTCAAAAACATGGCCCTCCTCCTTTCAGCGTCATCCCAGGCCGGGTGCTGCAGTACAGACAGCATTCTGTTCACCTCTGCACATTCATTCATGAAAAACAAATTGGATCCTATTTGCCATAAAGCGGAAACAAACAATGGTATTGACAGTTGTGGCCATTATACTCCAGGTCTTTGAAAATGCATTTTCACTTGTTCACCGTTTTCCCAGAATGTACGCAGTTTACATAGAGGTCGGATGGTTGCTCAATTTCAGTCAACAAGTTTCGCTTACCTGTACACAGGAGCCTTCATCCACAAGCTTAAATTGAAAACGATGATGGAAACAAAAACTCCACAACCCACCATCGCATTCAATTCTAAACTACAAGAGTTGAGACTTGCTTCTCTGCACAATGTTTAATTTGTGTTTTCCCAAATAAGTTTTGGCTACAGGGACACAAGCCTTCTCCCCCTATCCCCTATTGAAACTATAGTATATTACTGCCAGTAGAAGTAAGCTTCTGCTACTCATTGCAGAAAGGAGGAGGTTATGAATGAGATATTGTGATGAACTCCCAGTATATATACTTTATACCCAGGGATGCATTACATTATTCAGGCTCTTTGAGAGCCCAGAGGCAGACATTGATGAGCAACATCATATAATGCATTGAAATACAATTTCACCAGATTTTCTGCTGATATTCATGAAGTAATGAGTCATGTAAAACAAACATATCCTCTACTTTGATGTAACTAAATAAAATTAAAATCAGAGTCCCCAGAGAAGTTAATACGCCTCAATGGTCAGATCACTTGTTTTGATGGTTTTGGGTGGTTGAAGCTATTCTAAACACTAATTACAGCTTTAGGATTGGTTTAATGGTTCACGGCCCGGGGATGGCATTGCTAGGCAACATAGACACAGTTATATACATGCTGTGAGCTCCCACAGAAAGGCATGACAAGAGCAGAGCCCCTTCTCAGCAGAGACACTGTAAATGTTTGAAATGCAGTGATCACTATACACACACTAGGGAGAAAGGGAGAAGCATCCAACCATCCATGCAGAACTGTTACAGATACTTCTCACCTATGCAGGTAAGATAAGGAAACAGGACAACAGCTGTCCATGGTTGCTGTTCACGTCAAGCCTCCGCCTGTTACTCAGATTCACAGGCATGTTGTCGCTGGATTTGTGTACAGAACAGGCAGCATTGTGCAATGCACTGCTGTTACAGATGTGTATGTGTATGTATGTATCTATCTATAGATAGATAGATAGATAGATAGATAGATAGATAGATAGATAGATAGAAAAGGCCACAAATAAAACCTAACCCATTTATAAGGGTCCTAACTCACTTATTAAGCACTAGCAGTGGGAATGAAGCTTCAGTTGGTTCGACTCTACGTGGACCAAATAAGGCAAACAGTGTCACGAAGCAAAGGTTAATTAACCATTACACGTGAGCTGCGAGTGTTCATTTTAGGACATTTCAGACACTGATGGTAATGAAACGTAATGACTTTAATTGTAATCTGCTTTCGAGATAACACCGCTGTTAAGTGAGCAAAGAGTTTAATTCCCTGCTGGTACGGAAACATATTTTATATGTTCGCATGGAATAGAAAAACATCTTGATTATAATATTTAACTCCAAATAAATACAACAACATAACGTGACATTGATCAATTTTGAAAGTAGTATAATCTTATGTGTATTGTTTGATGTGCAAATGCACGAAGAAAAAAAAACATCCATGTAAGGTACTGGGAACCTTGAAGCATGACTGCTTAGTGGTTCGGTGGGGGTGCACTGCATGTTAGCACAACACTTCATTCAAATCCAGGAAATGGGTCCCCTTTTTACGGACAAGATGAAATTTGAAAGGTGTATGTCCAGGTCTGTTTCAGGTAGGTGGTGAAATTATCTCATTTCTCCCACTGAACGCAAAATACAACATTGTGCGCTTTAGTGTTTGCTGTTAGTGGCTGAAGACATTAAGCGAGGCAGTGATGACGTAGGTAGGAGTCTCATATAAACAGTATTAGCGTACATGTACATGCGTATGAACGTAACTGATACCAGGATTTATTTGTTTCCAGTTTAGGGGTCTGTTGGCATGGTAACATAGTATATACACTGAGTGTACAAAACATTAGGAACACCTTCCTACTATTGAGTTGCACCCCCTTTTGCCCTCAGAACAGCCTCAATTCATCGGGGCATGGACTCTACAAGGTGTCGAAAGCGTTCCACAGGGATGCTGGCCCATGTTGACTCCAATGCTTCCCACAGTTGTGTCAAGTTGGCTGGTAGTGGATCTTTACTCCGAATAGCTTGTTCCATCTCATCCCACAGATGCTCAATTGGATTGAGATCTGGTGACTGGGCAGGCCACTGCAGTAAGCTGAATTCACTGTCATGTTCGTGAAACCATTCCTGAACAATCCTAGCCTTGTGGCATGGGGCATTATCCTGCTGAAAAAATCCATTAGCAGATGGATACACTGCTGCCATGAAGGGATGCACCTGATTGGCAATAATGTTCAGATATCCTGTGTCATTCAAACTTTGCTCCACTTTTATCAAGGGGCCCAGTGTGTGCCATGAAAACACACCCCACACCATCACACCACCACCATGGATGCATATACTCATGTGGTTTTCTCCATACCCTAGTCCTCCCATCAGCGGGAAACAGCAGGAACCGGGATTCATCAGACCAGCCAATGTTTTTCCAATCCTCCAGTGTCCAGTGTTTTCGTTCTTTAGCCCACTGCAACCGCAGTTTCTTGTGTTTTGCTGAAAGAAGCAGAACTCCACCATACCCTGTTCAAAGGCACTTAGATCTTTTGTCTTGCCCATTTACCCTCTGAATGGCACACATACACAATCCATGTCTCAGTTGTGTCAAGGCTTAAAAATCCTTCTTTAACCTGTCTCCCCTTCATCTACACTGATTGAAGTGGATTTAACAGGTCACTTCAATAAGGGATCATAGCTTTCACCTGGATTTACCTCGTCAGTCTATTTCATGGAAAGAGCAGGTGTTCCTAATGTTTTGTCACTCAGTGTATATATATATATATATATATATATATATATATATATATATATATATATATATATATATATTACAACCTAATGTTGTCATTAAAATATAGGGCCAGATCTTGTGCCTGCGAGTTTAAAACTGGAGTGTTTTTTTAGCACTTCATTTGATTTATTGTATCACCTCATATGCAAATAGCATCAGTTGGGTGTTGTCTGAGATGTGATTAATTTCCTGTTTAGATTCATTTAAATGTATTCATTTCTGAAGCCTTGTGATATTAGCAATTTCTCTGCAACTTTTTTGAATCTCACAGACTTGCAATATTCACAATGCAGGTAGAGTTGCATAAATATTGCATAAATTTGCAAAATCTTTGAACATAATTGAACATAATTCTTAAAAAACAATGCATTTCTAGGTCACTTTCCTAAACTGGGACTATCAAATGCTCATGTTTCTGGCCTGGTTGTTTTTGATTACACTTTTTCTCCAGTACAGGAAATGATCTCTGGCACAAGGCTAGAACTATAAATGTTGCAGCCATGTTTAGACTGTACTTGTAAGCCACAGCTCAAGACAAACACTACTTAAATATTTGATTGCATGTAACAAGGTCCGGTCTAAAATTATGACAAATGTTAAAATGCTGAGCATATCCATGCTGTGTAGGGGAGAAGGTAGCACACACACTGTAGTTTGTAGATTCGCATGACACATCTTTATACATGCTTTATTTATTAAGAATGAATATACAGGGTAACAACTAAAGTAAATGAGCCATTTGTGAAGAATATAAGATGTTTATACATGTGGTTAGGATGACCTCTTATTATAGGAGTCACAACATGCAAGGTGAGGCAAAACAAGGACAAGTAGTATTGATCGCAAACAGGCAACTAGAGTAGGTTGCCCTAACACATGAATTGTGCAACTGTTATAACATGCACCCTTTTACAAATATTGGGAGAATGTCTGCATGTTATATACACATTGTATGTATCATACAAGGGACGTAACACAAGGCTGCTCAGTAATATGCATTACACTGAAGATGCGAATTACAGCACTTAACACTTAATAAAGAGTACATACTTTTTAAAATGATACTTTTAAACACAAACACCCCTGTGTGGTCACAAAAGAGTGTTTGATTACCTCAGAGAATGAATATGAATCCTTGTTCTAGAATTAATATGAATGGCTACTGCACAAAGTGATACTCTCACACAGTCAAATGTGCTGTAAATATTTTCTATGGATTGTGACTTACAGTATATCTGTGAACCTTTTGTGTGCATTTGAAGTGGGGGCTATGATCTACAGTATATTTAGTAAGCAAGGAGTTAGAAGAAATAGGAAACACATATCTAATTTATTCATCTGTCCTATATACAGTAGAGAGTATGCAAGTCTACAGTATGTGTGTGTATACATAGAGTAACAGATGGGCTTCAGTGAGTTACAGAGAAATAATTTCATCTAGGGTTTCTGTGATGTCATAAATTACGAGACCGAAGGTCAAGTCATTTCTAAACTGTCACAGAAACCCAAGATGGAATTGTGTTCCTGTAACTCACTGAAGAGGCCCGTCTATTATTTTTTATAATACATGGATACCATTGTGATGCTAAAAAAGAAGACGAGGTTCAGTAGTACAGTTTTTTTTTTTTTTTTTTTTTTAAATGTGTTTTTCAGTGCTGTACATACGTTCTATGCCGTTAGTTTCTCTGAGATACGAATGTACCAGTGTCACACGGCTGGCTGAGTGGTGACGTCAGAACCAGACGATAAATAACACACAGGACAGATGGAATGGAATGAAATGATGAAGACGCTTGCTTGCGCCGGTTTATTATAAATAAAAAGGTTTTAACAAAAAACAGGACACGGGCCTTGCGGCCAAAATAAACAGACAAACAAAACGAACAGACACTAACAAACAGGGACGAACACTAAACAAACACGTACCGTGCTGGTCCTCCAGCACGACGTAGCAATCGATTATTATTCCGTTTTATTTTCACCGCCTCACTCTCTCCCGTTCTTTCGCCCTGAACACACAACCCCGAGTGAGTAAAACGTGCATCTGTATATACTGTTGTGCCGGGATTCAATTACTAATTAATTATTCACTTGAATCCCAGCACGTGAATTAATTATGTGCAACCTCGTGCTCACATATTATATCCCGTGTACCAACTACAATACACCAACATTAACACACGCAAAATACAACATATAACACACAAATGCACACGGGCCGGGCACATTGCCACAACCAGCTTTTCATTTTTCTTGTTTTGTTTTAACGTATTCTCATTTTGTAGACCATTAATGAACATTTCTGTACTGTAGTTGTTGTCAAGTGATTGAAAAATAGACTTTTTATGTTTGAATTGAAAGTGATGGTCTAGAGGAGTCGAATGGGTCAAAGTTCAAGTATATTTTCCTCTAGAGCAATTATCACTTTTTGATGTCACTACTGTGGTATAATCACTTTTTTTTCCCGAGTGGCTCAGGATGCAAATATAGCCTTCATCCATGTATATATATATATACAGTATATATATATATATATATATATATATATATATATATATATATATATATATATATATATATATATATATATATATATATATATACAGTACTGTGCAAAAGTTTTAGGCAGGTGTGAAAAAATGCTGTAAAGTAAGAATGCTTTCAAAAATAGACATATTAATAGATTATATTTATCAATTAACTAAATGCAAAGTGAGTGAACAGAAGAAAATCTAAATCAAATCCATATTTGGTGTGACCACCCTTTGCCTTCAAAACAGCATCAATTCTTCTAGGTACACTTGCACAAAGTCAGGATTTTGTAGGCATATAGTCAGGTGTATGATTAAACAATTATACCAAACAGGTGCTAATGATCATCAATTCAATATGTAGGTTGAAACACAATCATTAACTGAAACAGAAACAGCTGTGTAGGAGGAATAAAACTGGGTGAGGAACAGCCAAACTCAGCTAACAAGGTGAGGTTGCTGAAGACAGTTTACTGTCAAAAGTCATACACCATGGCAAGACTGAGCACAGCAACAAGACACAAGGTAGTTATACTGCATCAGCAAGGTCTCTCCCAGGCAGAAATTTCAAGGCAGACAGGGGTTTCCAGATGTGCTGTCCAAGCTCTTTTGAAGAAGCACAAAGAAACGGCAACGTTGAGGACCGTAGACGAGTGGTCGGCCAAGGAAACTTACTGCAGCAGATGAAAGACACATCATGCTTACTTCCCTTCGCAATCGGAAGATGTCCAGCAGTGCCATCAGCTCAGAATTGGCAGAAAACAGTGGGACCCTGGTACACCCATCTACTGTCCGGAGAAGTCTGGTCAGAAGTGGCCTTCATGGAAGACTTGCGCCAAAAGCCATACCTCCGGCGTGGAAACAAGGCCAAGCGACTCAACTATGCACGAAAACACAGGAACTGGGGTGCAGAAAAATGGCAGCAGGTGCTCTGGACTGATGAGTCAAAATTTGAAATATTTGGCTGTAGCAGAAGGCAGTTTGTTCGCCGAAGGGCTGGAGAGCTGCACGCGAATGAGTGTCTGCAGGCAACAGTGAAGCATGGTGGAGGTTCCTTGCAAGTTTGGGGCTGCATTTCTGCAAATGGAGTTGGGGATTTGGTCAGAATGAATGGTCTCCTCAATGCTGAGAAGTACAGGCAGATACTTATCCATCATGCAATACCATCAGGGAGGCATCTGATTGGCCCCAAATTTATTCTGCAGCATGACAACGACCCCAAACATACAGCGAAAGTCATTAAGAACTATCATCAGCGTAAAGAAGAACAAGGAGTCCTGGAAGTGATGGTATGGCCCCACAGAGCCCTGATCTCAACATCATCGAGTCTGTCTGGGATTACATGAAGAGAGAGAAGCAACTGAGGCTGCCTAAATCCACAGAAGAACTGTGGTTAGTTCTCCAAGATGTTTGGGCCAACCTACCTGCCGAGTTCCTTCAAAAACTGTGTGCAAGTGTACCTAGAAGAATTGATGCTGTTTTGAAGGCAAAGGGTGGTCACACCAAATATTGATTTGATGTAGATTTTTCTTCTGTTCACTCACTTTGCATTTTGTTAATTGATAAATATAAACTATTAACATGTCTATTTTTGAAAGCATTCTTACTTTACAGCATTTTTTCACACCTGCCTAAAACTTTTGCACAGTACTGTATGTACTGTCTCTCTCTCTCTCTCTCTCTCTCTCTCTCTCTCTCTCTCTCTCTCTCTCTCTCTCTCTCTCTCTCGCTCTGTCTATATCACAGAGAGGGTTTTAGAACAAACATCCATCAATGACTGGTTTTAAAATGGTAAGTCTTTGGGCTGTTGCTAACATGGCAGATAAACATGTTAAGGTGATTATTAACTGTATTAACTATAGGTAAGTGTTTGTAAATAAGCCTGTTAAGGGCTTCGAGGGGTTATGGGACATCATAGGCCACGAGACTGTAGGCTTGATTACACACACTTACCTATACTTAATTCTTTATTACTTATGGAGATTTGTAATCGACAGAACACACAGACACAAATATTGGCAGATCTGCAGAGCTGCATGTTGTGCATTATCTGCCTTATTTTGCTTATGCCCACTCTCATATTTTTGAACCATAGCGAATGCCCTCCTGCTTTCAGCATCAGGTTTTGTACAAGGTAGTAAGCGGAATCCGGAGTTGTCATTTTCTGCAGCAGGTTGTCTCTGTAGAGCAGGGGTTCTCAAACTCTGTCTGCTGGTTTTCACTTCAACCGAGCTCTCAATTACTTTACTATACCCATAATTGAACTGATCATTTGCTTAATTAGACCTTTTTACTTGTTTTCTGTTCTTAAACAGTTGCAGTTCAAGCTACTTATAAAATGTTACAGCTAACTTGAAATCTACAACTGTTTAAGAGCTGATAACAAGTAAAAAGCTCTAATTAAGCAAATTATGTTCAATTGAGGGTATAATTAAGAAACTGAGAGCTCGGTTGGAATGAAAACCAGCAGACACAGGGGGTCCTCAGGACCGGGTTTGAGAAGCCTAGCTTGTATGTGGCGATTGGGTCACGTGCCGGGTTTTTGGTGTTGCTGTACATTCTTGGTTTGAGGGACTGTATGTCTCTGTGTTGTCCCCAGACCGCGTCTTGGTTTGTCTCTCTGAATATTGTAGAAACTCGTTTCCAAGTGAGTCGGTAGTCAGAGAGATGTCTCCCCACATGAGGTTGTGCTGCTTCTTGGTCCGGTGCGTGAAATGGAGACCGTTCAGAAAAAAATACCTGTTCAGAGCGCTGCCAGGTCCACCATTCCCACTGCTCAGAAAAAATACCTGTTCAGAGCGCTTACTTGGTAGTAACAAGACTGGAAGCTTCACCAAACTCTATGGGAGAGTACAACTCTCCATATATAATAATATATATTAATACAAAGAGTACAGGACACAGGAAGCCTACAAGACACCGACAACCTGCACATCATACCCAATTCAGAAATATGCCCTTATTAATAACATTCTACAAGCCTCCTTTTACATTGAATTTGAGGAAAAACACAGACAAAGCATAACAACATATAAAATAGAAAAATATTACAAAGCCACACTTTTTTCTTTCAACAATACTGAAACAGTATGACACAGCATCTATTTTAAGGCAACAATTTTTAGTACAAAGTAAACTTGTTAACATCTGCTAAAAAAGTATAATGTGTGTCGAGCGTCACTGAATTTGGTTAATGTTTTTTTTGTTGTTGTTGTTGAGGGAAATGATAAATTAATGTAATTAGAAATGCAAATGTGAAATAAGTTTGAACTCACATCTTGTCTGCCAACCCCGGTGGAAGTGGTACAATCTGCAACTCTATCAGCTTTGGACACACAGATACTCCCTGCTTTTTATAGACGTATACACTGTTTTATTGGACCCTTTATAGATTATGAAAAGAATAGTTACCAATATGGGCCTATTGGACTGCCAAAGTATGTTCATGGTTGTACATGTGGGAGTATAGGCTATCAACATTTGTGTACTGCATGGAAGAAAAACAGATAACCATTTCAACGTTTTTCCTCAGGGTAAGGATGGTGAAAAAGGTGAGACTGGATCAAGAGGAGAAAAGGGGGAGAAGGTAGGTACCTATTAGAACCATGATGTATTTCATTTTATGGTTAAGCACTGGACAATCTAGGGGACAAGCAAAAACTAAGCCTGCCCAGTGTATTAACAGATACTGATTTACAGTCAGCATTCATTCCATCAGCAGTGTGATTAGTGGGCATGGCTAGGTTTACTACACTAGCCTAGGATTAAACACAATTATAGTTTAGCTTCCTGACCAAAATGTTTTCTTTTCTTTTTAAAACCAGGGTGCATTTGGTCTACCAGGCCTTGCTGGTAAGAAAGGAGATCATGGTGAATCAGTAAGTATAATAAATATTGCGTTTGAAAACTCATTTCTTTCTGTGTTATCTGTTTATTTGAAGATATTGTATACATTTTTGCTCTTTGGACTCATGTAAAATAGAGCTTTTATGGGTTTACATTTTGGTAAGTCCTGCAATCAAATATTGTGTGACATATCTAAAATAAACAGATGGTGCCATCATGGCACATTCCTAACCCTAAAAAGTGTAGGGAATATGCAGATGGATCTGTCTTTGCAACAGAAATCATATACAAAATAATATTCTCTTCAATTTCAGGGGACTCCAGGAGAACCTGGTGATATTGGACTGCCTGGACCTTTGGGCCCAAAAGTAAGAATAATAATTGTACAATATTCTGCATGGCCTTCTTAGATTGTCCATGATCCAATATGGTGTTTATCTGCTTTAGACATCTCGGTGAGTGTGGGCTGAAAAGATCATGGTTTGAATGAAGCTTGTCCCAGTATCATTTATCGTAATCCCAGAGAAAAAGCAAACTGTATGAACACCCACACAAGACAAATGTAATCATACACGCACAGCCTTCGCTGAACCCCGACCGCCTATTGACAGTGCCCCACCTCTGTCTAAAGGCACTCTCTTGGTGGAAACAGCTGGCCCATCTACGCCTAGGCGTAGCGCTGGGCAGTGGCACCAGAAGGGAGGTCGTCATCACGGATGTATCAAGCCTGGGCTGGGGCGCTGTGTGGAATGGCCGGGGTGTGAAAGGTGTGTGGAATATCAGTGTTTTGGAATTGCAGGCAGTTTACCTGGCTTTGCAGAATTTTTTGCAGGAGGTTCGAAGGAGACATGTAGTTGTCTGTATGGGCAGCACAACAGTGGTGGCTTACATCAACCACCAGAGCGGCCTCAGGTCAATCAGTCTCCGTCGTGTGGCCTACAAGCTTTTGCTCTGGGCACATGAGAACCTTCTCTCACTGCACGTAGTACATCTGCCTGGGTTGACAAGTGGGGCGGCAGACCTCCTCTCAAGGAGAGTCCCCAGCAGCTCTGAGTGGAGGCTTCACCCTGAGGTGGTGAGCCTTGTTTGGGAGAGGTTCGGGAGAGCAGAAATAGATCTCTTTGCCTTCCAGGGATCAACCCACTGTCCCCTCTGGTTCTCCACAATGGAAGTTGGGGATCTGCTGGCAATAGATGCCTTGACACATTAGTGGCCGAGGCAACTGTTACATGTAGGGGTCTATTTAAATCGAAGAGAATTTACATATTTTTCCCGGGTAGGTTATGGAATAAAATTAGGATTTCACTGACATTTCGCGGACCTGTTTAAACATTAAATAAACCTAATTATATAATATGTCAGAGCACTATAAAAGCCTAAAAATAGTGGTAGTTAAAATGGAGTGCTGTCATTTGTTAAAGGCAAGCATGCAACATCCCCCAGCAGTCGCTGCCGATATTCTCTGCTGACCTCCAGTAGCTCAGTATTCCATTTCCAAACCTTTATGCCACACTTCATATCTGTGGCATGTACAGTATCTGCGGCAGCAGTGTGGAGTAGTGGTTAGGACTCTGGACCGGAGGTTCGTGGGTTCAATCCCAGGTGGGGGACACTGCTGCTGTACCCTTGAGCAAGGTACTTTACCTAGATTGCTCCAATAAAAACCCAACTATATAAATGGGTAATTGTATGTAAAAATAATGTGATATCTTGTAACAATTGTAAGTCGCCCTGGATAAGTGGGTCACCTAAGAAATAAATAATAATAATAATAATAATAATAATAATAATAATAATAATAATAATAATAATAATAATAATCTGCAGAGGGGTTAATCTAGTAGCCATGTAGCTCTGTTTAGGTTTCAGGTGAAGTCCTATTTCAGTCTTACTGTTTTTTGCTTGGTGAGTCAGTCACTTGTTCAGCATATGGTACTCTTCATGAGGGGACATTGCATCATTCCGGGAAGCAAGGTCCTGGCTGAAAACTAAATAAATAGACTTTTCAGTCCCCTGCTGTTCATAGAGACTGCAGTGGAACATTGTGTCTATTGTTTTTAATACGTTTATTATCGGTGGAAATCCCCTTGGCAGCAAAAAAAAAAAGTAACAAATGATGCACTGCTTAATTTTCATTAAGGTCTGGATTGTTACTTCTATTAAAATGATTTGTTGTTCTAATTTAAACAAATAAAGAACAATAACAATCTCTAAAATTAATTCTACAGATTATTTAATGTACTAATTATATAATGAATGCATGTAAAGCTTTCTGAATTATAATTGAGAAAATAACATCAAGAAGTAAATATGTGTTTTGGTTTCCCTCTTCATTTCTTGTAATTATTAATTCCAAACAGAGACAAAAAAACACATCTGTGTGCTGTAAGATAGTTTTAAGTCATTAATATGTTTCACCAAATGCTATTGATAATATACAGTAGAGAGTAATATTTAAATTCTGCCATGCCCCTGTAATGAATCTCCTCCAAGCGACTGAGGGGTTCATAATTCTACAGAGCTTGCTGTTTAGTTGAATGGTAAGATGTTTTGCAGTTTGCATCCCAGCCCTTGCCTTTCCATTCAGTTAAAAAAAAAATGGCTGTGAGAGATAATATTCGAAAACTAGGCTTGGCTAGGTTTTATTTCAAAGATTTGAACTTAAATATGCATGGTACTGTGCCATCTTTAAAAATACACAATCCTGACATTTCTCTCTGGTGAAATATTCTTTAGCAATGCCTGCATTTTTTTAATGACATGTTCTCACGGCAATGTGAGGTTGCATGAAATATAATAAACAGAGTGTGCATGTGTGGCAGGGTGCCCCGCCCGTGCGTATTTTTGTGTTTTATGTTGTATGTGGCATGTTAATCTTGATGTATATGTATTGGTGCACGGGATATAATGTGGAGCTATGTAGCACAAGTGCTGTTAAAATGTATATTTGTATTTAGGCACATGGATTGCACAATCACTCCACGTGCAGATTAAAGTGGGTATTAGTATGGAAGCACGGGGAAAATAATAACGATTGCTACTCATGCTGGAAGAACAGCACGATACTTGTTGTTTGGGTTCATTCACTGTTTGTTTGTCTGTATATTTGTTTTGGCCACCACACCGTTTTGTTTATAAAAGTATTTGTGTTTTGTTAAAACCTTTTATTTTGTCCATTCATTTATAATAAATGCACAAGCAGCACGTTTCACTGACCTCACAGTCCTGTGTGTTGTGGATTTACTTTCTGACGTGACGTCACCACAGAGCTATCCGTTGCAACATGGAATAAATATACCTATATTTCTGGCTACAATCCCGCCTAGTGTGAAACCACTTACCTGGGATGTACCCGTGCTGCAGCAGGGATGAAGAAACATTTGTTTTAATCAACATTTGGGCCTACAGTTCACTCCAGAGAAGCTTGGATGGAAGCGTCCGTAACAAGCTGCTTCCGGTGCATTGATATGCGTATTGTGTACTTGCATCTGTCACCCAGGTCAACCCTGCTTTATCAAAAGCAGTGTGAAATCGTATAGCCAGCACGCATGACTCTGGGTCCTGACCCGGGTAGAGCATGCCAGTGTGAAAGGGGCTTTAGACTAGTTTTTACATATCTAGATAACAGGCTCAGAATGTTATGCACATTAGAGTTAAGGGGTCCATCTATTTTAATCATCTAATCAAAAGATATGAATCCTACTAGTGATCCTACAATAATATAATATACAGCAGTACAATGTAATACAATACTATTAAGGCTGATAGAGAAGGGATACACACTGGCAGTATTTAGATCTGTTGCGGTTTAGAATATGAAAACAGACCCTTTTATCTATTTGTCACAAACTTTGCAAGGTTGTTTAGAAAAAGACTATGTGCTTGAGTAAAGGAATATGTTTCCTCATGTAACGGGCAATGTTGTGTGGTGCACTGTCGTTAGAGTGCATCCCCTGGGGGTGAGATGAGATGAGGCTGAAATGATTCCTCGTGTAACGGGCAGTGTTGTGTGGTGCACTGTCGTTAGAGTGCATCCCCTGGGGGTGAGATGAGATGAGATGAGGCTGAAATGATTCCTCGTGTAACGGGCAGTGTTGTGTGATGCACTGTCGTTAGAGTGCATCCCCTGGGGGTGAGATGAGATGAGGCTGAAATGTTTCCTCGTGTAACGGGCAGTGTTGTGTGGTGCACTGTCGTTAGAGTGCATCCCCTGGGGGTGAGATGAGATGAGGCTGAAATGTTTCCTCGTGTAACGGGCAGTGTTGTGTGATGCACTGTCGTTAGAGTGCATCCCCTGGGGGTGAGATGAGATGAGGTTTAAAGCTCTAAAACCATGAATGCAGACGAGCCCAGCTCTTTTGCATAGTGGTTGAGATGCTCTCTCGGGGTGCGCAGAGTTGCTGAATTTTAGGATAGGTACAGGGGTCATTCTCTTCACTCGCTTCAACTGAATATTAAACATTATACTGTATTCCATTATATTATTATAGGTACACCTATCAGAGAAGTATGTGCTTCCCTAGATCGTGCCCAAACTCAGCTCTGTCCTCTTGGTTTGTAAAATATATTTTTACTCAGCAGAATTGAAATTATAGTGGGCGTTCAATGTCATTTATTGTATTTTTAATCATTGCACAGTACTTTCGCTTAGAGGTTTAGACTCTTTATCCTGTTCAATATGAAGGATTGCTAATTATCCACGTTGAGAGCTGTCCTTTGCAACTGCCTTTATAAATGCCACTTAATAAGCTCTGCCCTTTACATTGTTCTAGCCTGGCTATAGTGTTTGGTGCAGTCAGTGAGGGAAAGATCTGCTCCAATCCACTAGAATACAGAAGGGTAAACTGGGACTACTGTAACAAACCATGACAGGATAAGGCTTGCATAATGTGTGTTATATTAAACAAAAAATAATATCGGCCAACAAGTTCAGAAGGATATAAATGTATTTGATATAAATGGTGATGGGAATCCTATTTGGGAAGCCAGATTGTTCTTAATGGGATTTGCTGTTCAGTCAACACCTGCACCTTGAAGAACATCAGACCTTACAGGTCCCAGAGTTTACTCAGCAGGGATCCCAATTACTGCAGGTCTTGCAGTTCCACCTCCACCTGGCAGTCTGTAGAGTGCAGGCATGAAGTATGTTCAAGGTTGAGATCATTCTTCAAGTTTTTAAATCTTCAGAGAGAACATTAAATTAATTATGATGCCAACCTATTCCATTACACAGAAACATTTTCCACTGCAATTACACAGAGACATATTCCACTGCAATTGCACAGAGACATATTCCACTGTAATTACACAGAGACATATTCCACTGCAATTGCACAGAGACATATTCCACTGTAATTACACAGAGACATATTCCACTGCAATTGCACAGAGACATATTCCACTGTAATTACACAGAGACATATTCCAATACAATTACACAGAGACATATTCCAATACAATTGCACAGAGATATATTCCAATACAATTACACAGAGATATATTCTAATACAATTACACAGAGATATATTCCAATACAATTACACAGAGACATTTTCCACTGCAATTACACAGAGACATATTCCACTGCAATTGCACAGAGACATATTCCACTGTAATTACACAGAGACATATTCCAGTACAATTACACAGAGACATATGCCAATACAATTACACAGGGACATATTCCAATACAATTGCACAGAGATATATTCCAATACAATTACACAGAGATATATTCTAATACAATTACACAGGGATATATTCCAATACAATTACACAGAGACATTTTCCACTGCAATTACACAGAGACATATTCCACTGCAATTGCACAGAGACATATTCCACTGTAATTACACAGGGATATATTCCAATACAATTACACAGAGACATTTTCCACTGCAATTACACAGAGACATATTCCACTGCAATTGCACAGAGACATATTCCACTGTAATTACACAGAGACATATTCCAATACAATTACACAGAGACATATGCCAATACAATTACACAGGGACATATTCCAATACAATTGCACAGAGATATATTCCAATACAATTACACAGAGATATATTCTAATACAATTACACAGGGATATATTCCAATACAATTACACAGAGACATTTTCCACTGCAATTACACAGAGACATATTCCACTGCAATTGCACAGAGACATATTCCACTGTAATTACACAGGGATATATTCCAATACAATTACACAGAGACATTTTCCACTGCAATTACACAGAGACATATTCCACTGCAATTGCACAGAGACATATTCCACTGTAATTACACAGAGACATATTCCAATACAATTACACAGAGACATATGCCAATACAATTACACAGGGACATATTCCAATACAATTACACAGAGATATATTCTAATACAATTACACAGAGACATATTCCGATACAATTACACAGAGATATATTCTAATACAATTACACAGGGATATATTCCAATACAATTACACAGAGACATTTTCCAATACAATTACACAGAGACATATTCCACTGCAATTGCACAGAGACATTCCCATGCTGATCTCTAATGTGTTCTTGTTCTCTGTGAATCCATACAGGGATCAGAAGGGCAAGCTGGATCCTCTGGTATACCTGGGCTCAGAGGAGTACCTGTAAGTGAATCTTTCTTGTGTTCCAACCATTTACTTAAAGGGCAAGTCTGATTTGAGCTTTTTACGTTCAACTGTAAGTGTACAACTAATTCAGTTACAATTTGAAATAAAACACATTATACCCCAATGGGGCGAGACAATACTTTTACACTTTACAGATTTCATGTAATTAGCTCCTGTCTCTTGAATTTGGTCCCAGTTTGGGTACCAAACTCCATCGAACTATAGCATCATCATAGCACCAGGAGGATCGTGTGAATAAGAGCAAGCTGCTCTTATTCATGGCAGAAACTCAAGGCAGGACTGATAGGGGCTTCACTTATGATTATACACACTGAAAACACAAGGGGGCTATCGAGACTCAAAACAGTGCATACAGTTAACAAAGGGAGCAGAATACTCGTACGATAAAAGCAATCTGAATGAGACTTTGCCTTCAAACGACAATAACATTCTGACCACAATGTTTTCACTGCATTGAAATGTGCTGGAACAACCCTAGATAGACATCTTTTTTTCTGAGATTACACAATGTAAACCCATGCTTGTTTTCTGTCTTTTTATGCAGGGTGAAAGAGGAGTTAAAGGTGAAATGGGTAATGGCGGAGAGAAGGTAAGCTCTATACCTTTAAATACATTTTAACAAATCCTATTTCAATGTGTCAAGCATATATTATTATTTAACATTCTTTAAAATTCCTATTTTCACTGGCAACACATTCAAGACTGCTGTTGCCTGGCTTTGGAATATCACTTATTTTTAAAGGTTGGTAAGATTGCAAAAGCATGTGAGCACCCTCTGCTGACTATCTCGGAAAGTGAGTAAAAAAGGAGGACACCCTCAAATGAGTGTGTTTATACCAGGGGTGCCCAATCACAGTCCTGGAGAGCCATTCTACTCCAGTAGAATGTATCATTATCTGCTACATGGTCTGGATGGAGGTGTAATTAGTTCAATTAAACAATTTAGAACAGGGTTGGAACAAAGAGTAGGAGTGGAAGTGCCAGCTTTGGCCACCCCTGTTAATACAGTCGGGGTACGTATGACTGTCACTGTAATCTTCTACACCCCTGTTTATACAGTCTGTGTATGCATGACTGTCACTGTAATCTTCTCCACCCCTGTTTATACAGTCTGTGTACGCATGACTGTCACTGTAATCTTCTACACCCCTGTTAATACAGTCTGTACGCATGACTGTCACTGTAATCTTCTCCATCCCTGTTAATAGTCTGTGTACGCATGACTGTCACTGTAATCTTCTCCATCCCTGTTAATAGTCTGTGTCCGCATGACTGTCACTGTTCAATCTTCTACACCCCTGTTAATACAGTCTGTATGTATGACTGTCAATGTTCAATCTTCCTAAATATGTTGAACACCAAGGAACTAAATCAGGGGATGTGTGTATAACAAATAAGTTGTGTATCGTTGTGGACTAATAGTGCAGCTCCTTGTCTGAGCATTTTCTAAACTGGTATCTACTTACCTCTTAATGAAGATGATTGTAGGGTTGCTTCAATTAAAAAATATATAATTTAGAAAGACATGAAATCACTGCATTTTGTAGAAATACAACATCAAAGTTAAAGAACAAAAAGTAACAAAGGCTGTTACTGCCAAGAGCATCTCATTGACGGAGGCTTAAGTTTAACATAATGGTCAGCCCCACCTCTAAAACATACAGAGGTGTTCTGTATGTGAACCTTAACCCTTGTTCACATGGTTGTACCATGGGAATGCTTAAGCACTCTTTTAGCACTTGCTGTCAAATAAAGCAGATGCACAATGAGTGTCACTCAAGAACAAGGTTGGATAACCACCATAATGACATTTTGTCCTCAGTGATTACAGCACATGACTATGCAAGGTTCTTATTAAGCAGAGTAACTCTGAACATCAAGTGTATCTCAAAGCAAGGTGCATTTCTCGAATCAGTACTGGGAATGGAGCTGTGAGAATTTGTCTTCAGTTTTCAGTCACCAGGATGCCATCTTTGCTGTAAACAGATTAGACTAGTTAAGCCAGCATGCAGAGTTGATCCAAAATGGGTCATTAATACTATATCAACTTTATTACTTCTAGTACTGTAGCCCATATTTCACAATGTCATCTAAATTGACAGGTATATCCATGTTAGTTCAGGGTGAGTTTTAAATAGCAAAAAAATGTTTATTTTTCTTTCAGACAAAAAAGTGCACATTTAATCAAATTCACCAAGCAAGAAAGCATTCTGACATCATATCCTCTTGGTTTCTGTTGCTGGGCTGTTAAAGCAATCACGGCTAACAGTAAATCTGGCTACTTTCTCTGCCTGTTTCCTGCTCTACCTATAGTGCATGTCTGTTAAAATGTTTAACATCAATGCACAGTGAAGAGGATGCATTATATCTGCTTGGGAGAGCTGAACTGAGTGGGGAACTGCAAATGCAGGGTGCAATTAGAGATGTATAGGGGAATCTTGGAATGCCATTGGCAGCAATGTAGAAAAAAAGTGTGATTTGCTACTTCCTATTACGTTGTTTTTATCCTGACACTGCTAATTATAGCTGGAAAATAAAATAAAAATCTGATACTGTACCTTGTGAAATATAATACTGGTATAATTATGTGTATATATTTTTTTATTCAAGGGAGAACGTGGCCTAGATGGATTTCCTGGGAAAATGGGTGCCCCTGGAAAAGATGTAAGTTTACTTTAATATATTTTGAATCGTTTAAAGGTTAATCTTGTTTCTTGGGATAAATAAATAAATAACATGTGTGTGTGTGTGTGTGTGTGCATGTGTCTGTGTGTGTGTGTCTGTGTGTGTGTGTGTGTGTGTGTGTGTGTGTGTGTGTGTGTGTGTGTGTGTGTGTGTGTGTGTGTGTGTGTGTGTGTGTGTGTGTGTGTGAAAAACAGTTGATCTCAATTCTAAAAAAAGAGCTTGCTTTATACACAGGAGTACGGTGGAATGGCATACTTGAGATCTAACTTTGGCTCTTGAGGTAACAAGGTGAAGGTTGTTGCCAGAGGAGTATTGGGACAACATAAGCATCCGCGGTAAACCCTTGACTGGAGTCAGCTGTTTAGTGCAGGACGAGACACAGGGGCACTGCAGAGGAGGGGGATGGCATTTTGGGATTGTGTATTGTGAGACAGGTGCAGGTTGTGTGTTGAGTCTGGAACAGATGTCTGTGGATTATATAGAGAATAATGCATGGGGTAGTGTGGGATATGAGAATTGAATGCCCAACGAGGGGTGGTACATAAACCTAGAGGGTGAAGGCCGAGGGGTTTATCCAAGCTTTACATTTTCATTTTTCACACACTACCTCGTGCAGTGTTTAGTTTTTTTCTCTGGTGAGCAGTTGTAAAGTTATGTGTTGCTTGTTGTGAGGGGCTTACTGTACTTAGTCTATGTCAATGAGTTATTAGCTTCTGCTGTGGTCGAGCTCCCTTGCTGGTGTTAATAAGCCTGTGTTTCCTGTAATAACTGGCTGGTTATTACAGGAAATATCTTCTGGATGAGCCCATTGAAAACATTGCTCATCAGTTGTTATGATGCCACTATGTGTATGTGTATATATATATATATATATATATATATATATATATATATATATATATATATATATATATATATATATATATATACATAGCCTGGAATTAAAATACATTAAAATACATTAAAATATTTTTTTCATTTATCTACACATCCTACCCCACAACTTCCAAGTGAAAAAAATATTCTAGAAATTTGTAGAAAATTTAAAATAAAAACTGAAATAACTTGGTTGGATAAGTGTCCACCCCCCCTGTAATAGCAATCCTAAATTAGCTCAGGTGTAACCAATCTGCCTTCAAAATCACACACCAAGTTAAGTGGCCTCCACCTGTGTTAAATTGTAGTGATTCACATGATTTCAGGATAAATTCAGCAGTTCCTGTAGGTTCCCTCTGCTGGGCAGTGCATTTCAAAGCAAAGACTCAACCATGAGCACCAAGGCGCTTTCAAAAAAACTCCAGGACAAAGTTGTTGAAAGGCACAGATCATTCCCATCAGGGGATGGGTATAAAAAAATATCAAAGGCCTTGAATATCCCTTGGAGCACGGTGAAGACGATTATTAAGAAGTGGAAGATGTATGGTACCACCAAGATCCTGCCTAGATCAGGCCGTCCCTCCAAACTGGATGACCGAGCAAGAAGTAGACTGATCAGAGAGGCAATATCCCAAGCACTCCACAGATCTGGCCTGTATGGTAGGGTGGCAAGAAGGAACCCATTACTCAAGAAAGCCCACCTTGAATCCCGTTTGAAGTATGCAAAAAAAACACTCAGGAGATTCTGTAGCCATGTGGTCTGATGAAACTAAAATTGAACTTTTTGGCCTAAATGCAAAGCGTTATGTTTAGCGCAAACCCAACACGGCGTATCACCCAAAAAACACCATCTCTCCTGTGAAGCACGGTGGCGGCAGCATCATGTTATGGGGATGTTTCTCATCGGCAGGGACTGGGGCACTTGTCAGGATAGAAGGGAAAATGAATGGAGCAAAGTACAGAGAAGTCCTTGAGGAAAACCTGCTGCCCTCTGCAAGAAAGCTGAAACTGGGACAGAAGTTCACCTTTCAGCATGACAACGACCCAAAGCACACAGCCAAAGCTACACTGGAGTGGCTAAGGAACAAAAAAAGCAAATGTCCTTGAGTGGCCCAGTCAGAGCCCCAACCTAAATCCAATCAAAAATGTGTGGCATGACTTGAAGATTGCTGTCCATCAACACTCCCCAAGGAACTTGACAGAGCTTGAACAGTTTTGTAAAGAAGAATGGTCAAATATTGCCACATCTAGGTGTGCAAAGATGGTAGAGACCTATCCCAACAGACTCACAGCTGTAATTGCTCCCAAAGGTGCTTCCACCAAGTATTAACTCAGGGGGGTGGAGACTTATCCAATTATGATCTTTCAGTTTTGTATTTTTAATAATGAATAATAATATAATTTTTTTTCTCAATAAAAACTTTTTTCCCCTTGTGGAGTATGGTGTTTAGCTAAGTGGAAAAAAATTGTCATTTAGATGCATGAAACTCTGAGACACTGACACAACAAAATGCGAAAAAAGTTCAAGGGGGTGTAGACTTTCAATAGGCACTGTATGTATGTGTAGAGAGAGAGAGAGAGAGAGAGAGAGAGAGAGAGAGAGAGAGAGAGAGAGAGGGTTTCTGTGATGTCATAAATTACGAGACCGAAGGTCAAGTCATTTATAAACTGTCACAGAAACCAGAAACCAGAGATTGAATTGTGTTCCTGTAACTCACTGAAGAGGCCCATCTATTATTTTTTATAATACATGGATACCCTTGTGATGCTAATATTAAAGAAGACGAGGTTCAGCAGTACAGTTTTTTTTTAACGTAGTGCTTCAGTGCTGTATAGACGTTCTATGTCGTTATCCATTTCTCCAGTTTCTGTGAGATACGAATGTACCAGCTTTACATCTTTTTTTTTTTTAAAGTATTCTTATTTTGTTGATCATTAGTGAACATTTCTTTACTGTGCGTGTTGTCAAATGATTGAAAACGAGACATCTTGTGTTTGAATTGAAAGTGATTCGAGGAGTTTCGGGCTTTTTCGGATTTTGACCGGGCAAACCGTGGTGTGCCCACTGCTTCTCGGGCAGAGTCCGAATCACTCCCTCAGACCTTAAGGAGTTGTATTGAGCTGATTCACGTTTTGACAGTGTTTATGACAAGCGATCTAAAGAGTTGGAGCGCCTACTCAGTGGAGTGACTGAGAGTAAGTTAAGTACATAATACATATATAAACTTTAATAATTGGTTTAAAATAAATTAGTCGTATATCTCATTGAATATTTTATATAGTCATGTAGTCAATAAAAATGCATCTTTAAATACATTTGTAAATATATGCCTATTTTCTGAAACCAGACTTCCTTTGTAGTTTTTATGAATGAGATGAGTGAGTGAGTGAATGACACTACTCAGGTAGGCGGGTCAAACAAGCTCTTTAAACTCAGTGATAATATTAGCTGTCTCTGTCCCCTGAAAACACAAAATGAAAGATGTCCCCTGAACACATAAAATGAAAAATCTTTGAGATTAATTTTGGACTTTGACTGGGCAATTGTGGGCACTCCTAGATCTGCCTGGGCAAAACCCGGAATGAAAGATATTTGTGGTATAATTTCAGACTTTGACCGGGTAATTTGTGACACTGCTTACGGTGAATTACATCATCATACTGAGCGTCCTTCCTCTCCACATACAACAAAACAATATGAAGGGACAATAGGAAATTCATTACAAAATATACTACAAAACAAATATTCTGCAAACACTAAAATCGTCATTAAAACTTTCAGTGTTTTCTGACTTCCTAAAATTCAGACAAATGTAACTCAAAGATGTAAATAAATACAATGTTCACAAACTCAATGGATTCCTCCGAGAATTTTGTGCCGCAGTGAGAAAGTCAGACGGACAGTTCTATGCCAAAAAAACTTTAATAGCTAAGCGCTGTGGCCTTCAAAAACATTACTTTCTTGACTGATTTGTAAAACAAATATGAACTGCAGACCTTGGCTCATAATGGAAAACTAAAGGCCCCTCGGGAAGAACTAGAGCTACCTCTAGGGGACAATGCGCTGAGCCTGCGGCTTCAGGGATTATAGTCCCCTGTTGATAACTGTAGTTCTTCCCTTGGGGGCCATAGTTTCCTATTATAAGCCTCCTCTCCAGTCCATATTTACTGGATGAAGGCCTCCCCACGATTCTTCCACAGAAGCCTTGCGGTTGCATCTCTCATCCACGTTATTCTGGCGTGTTTTCTAATTTCATCTTGCCATCTTCCTGGAGGTCTTCTTCTTGGTCGTTTTATATGTCTTGGGATCCAGTCTAGTGTCTCCTTGGTCCAGCGATGGTCTGTTCTTGCTACATGTCCAGCCCACTGCCATTTCATTTTTTTCGCTCTTATAATAGCATTGCATACTTTTGTTTGCACTCTTATCCATTCCTTCCTTTTCGTGTCTCTTCTTGTTATTCCCAGCATGCATCTTCAATTTCAATTGCCTGTGGAGTGGTATATTTATTGAACATGACTTGTCTTCTTCAGGTTCATTTTCAAACCTGCTTTGATGATGGCCTCGTGTAGTTCTTGTATTCTTGTTTGTAATTCTTCTGGGCACGTTATAAAGATGAGGATGTCGTCAGCAAATCGTAGGTGATTCAAGTAGGCGCCATTGATCTTCAGCCCCTTTTTTCCCAATTGAATGTTTTGAAAATGTCTTCTAGGGTGGCTGTGAAGAGCTTTGGGGAAATTGTATCTCCTTGACAAACTGCTTTTTTAATCTTGATTTTGTCGCTGTTTTTATGGAGTCTTATTGTGGATGTTGCATTCTAGTATATGGTGCTGATCAAGTCTCTGTATATTTTTTATCAATTCCTTGTTTTTTCAGAGAACTTATTACAGCTTAATACTTGTGTAAACAGAGTCAAAGGCTTTTTCATAGTCGATGAATCCCAAGCAAAGTGTTAGTTCGTACTCATTGCTGGTTAGAATCACTTGCCGTACAACTTGAAGATGATCCATTGTGCTAAATCCACTCGTGAATCCTGCTTGCTCATTTGATTGTGCCGAGCAAATTGACCTTGAAGTCTGTTGGTGAGTATCTTGGTAAAAATTTTGTAAATTATAGAAAGTAAGCTAATAGGTCTTTAGTTCTTGAGGTCTTCTTTATCTCCTTTCTTTTGTACTGTAAAAGTAGTTTGGCACTTTCTTTTGCTTAATATAATCTATAAAAATGTGCGACAGTATTTTTGTCAGTTCTTTCACGATGTCAATCATTATGCTGTCTTCTCCAGGTGCCTTTCCTGTCTTCATATGTTTCCGGTAGAACATCTGGAACTTTTTCGGGTTGCATTTTTTCTGTCTCGTCTTCGTCATCTGCTATGTTGCTCTTTTCGTCTTGATATAATTTTCTGTAATTTGACTCTCTTCAAAATCAATTTGTGGTTCTTGATGACAGTCAGTTTTTTCCCCGACGTAGTCTGTTTTGCTAGCTTCATGCTTCGGTTGTTTTCAATAGTTTTCTCTACCAACCTACAGTTGAACGACCGTGTATCCTCCGTAATGCACTTTCTTACTGTCTTGCAGAGCTCAATGTATTCAATCTTTGACTTCAGAGCTGCTGTTTGTTTCATTTCTCTTTTTTTCTTCATGAGGTCTTTTGTCTCTTGCGTGATCTTCTGGTCGCATTTTGTACCCTGTGTTCCAGTGATGTTTTTTTGCTGTTTGCTTCATCTTTTTGCAGACCTTGAAGAGCGCTGAACCTATTCTTCAGTTCCAGTTGAAACACCAGGCTTTGCATCTGCAGTATTTCTACATTGATTGTGTTGGATTTCGTCATCACGAATTTCGCTCTCTCCAGTGCTGTGTTTAGGTGTATTTTGCCCCTTACAAGTCTATCATCACTTCCTGTGTTAGAATTGTTTAGTACGGAGACATCTTGTGGAAGAAGGTGTTCATGATGAATAAGTTCTTGTTCTCTGCAAATTTGACCAGTCTGTCGCCCCACTCGTTCCTGTCGCCATGTCCAAATTTGACGACTAAATTCTCGTCTTAAAAGATTGCTTTCATTTTCATAGCAGATCCTGTACCTTTTTTATGGTGTCTGCTTCGCTTGTGTTGAAGAGATGCATGTACACAGCTACTTTGCGCAGGCATTGTGATGGATCTGCCTGCTGCATTGCCTGTACCCAGTGCTGTGTTTTGATAGTATTTCGTCACAGCATATCCATTTCAAATCAAACAGCTTCCCGTTTGCAGCTGGCTTACCTGTAAAGTAGCTGCATGAGTGATAAGTCAGCATCACTGTTGCTAGTATTGAAATACTCCGAACCAACTTCACTCCTGTTGCTCATTATAGAAAGACCACGTACGCTGCCATGTTTCGCTTTCGCTAAAACACAGCGACGCATTGTAATTCCGAAATCTTGTGCTATTTTATTCCTAGTAATTCCAGTTTCAGCATTGAAAAGATCTCTGTTTAAATATAAATCCATTGTTTAGAAAGATACTCAATAACTCTATTAATGCATTACAGATTTGCATTATTGTCAGGTAATTTACAAGTGCATTGCAGGTTTACAATAAAACAAACAAAACAAACAAACAAAAAATCTACAGGTTGTTTTCATTTGCTCAAATAAATTAAAAGACTAAAACTGAAAAGTAGAACACAGAAGTTAAATTGCACACAACTGTACTTGTACTTACATCATGCGTTGGAGCGTTTCGTTGTTTACTTCCAAAGAATGTCGGCACCCGTCCGATGCAATTTTTTTTTATCTCGATGCAGGTTTTTTTTTTATATCTGTCACAGCAGCACTCTTACCAATTCTGAAATTGTGTGCTATTTTATTCCTATTAACATCCTTTCCAGCAGTGAAAAGAGACACCTCTCTTCAAAAAAAAAAAAATTGTAAACATACTTGCTGTAGCCTTTTGCATTGGCGCTGTCCACATGACTGACGTTGATGAAACTTTGATCAGGACGGGTAAACAGTCAGGGCTCGATTAAATTGTGAAAAAATTAATCTCTGATTAATTCATTAGTTGATTAATTGGCCCAATTAATCTGTTAATCCGAGCAGCCCTAATATATATATATATATATATATATATATATATATATATATATATATATATATATATATATATATATAAAATAAACCACTGGAATGCTTCATTTAGATTGGACTCAGTTTACCTATCTCAGATGATATTATTGAGAAAGGCATCATGCACTGCTAATTATTATTATACTTTTCATTATTGTTTGTGGAGTATCTCGGTGCAATATATATTTAGTTTGTGTTTTTCAAACAGGGATTCAAAGGAAGCAGTGGATTACCTGGGGTTATTGGACCCAAAGGTGAAAAGGTATGGATTGTTTCTAAGTAGAGCTGTTTGTCATTATGTCTTGCATCAAGCTTTCCACTGGTATTTTAAAAAACACATTGCACTCACATGGCAGATGAGAATATTACTTTTCCTCAGAACACAATGCTTCCATCTAGTGGCAGACTGACAGCCCAGGGAGACGTTTTTAAATTCATATTGTGCTTCAGAACAAAGAGATTTTACACAGAGCAACCCCACAGTTTAGTAGCTCATGCAAAAAAAAAAAAAATGAAGAAATAACACACTAATTCAGGCGAAAACTGCCAATCTATCTCTGCTCTAAAGGGGACAGAACAGTTACCATTTAAGATTTTTGAAGAACACAATATTTCCTAAATCAAAACCAAAACAGTTTAGTATCAGGCACATTTGTCTCATCCCTGAGGATGCGATGCATCCCACTGACAGCCATGTGAATGCACGTGCTAACCTGATTCCTCTTTGAATTGATATCCACGTTTGACTTGCACTGTGTTTATGTTAAAATGCACATGGAACATTTTTGAAGAGCAGTGTTATTAGATATGTTTTGATTGTTTTATAGTATGTGACACTGAATTGAAAAGTTACATTTAAAAACCTCTTTTGATGCAAGATATTTCAACAGTTTGAACGCATGTGATTAGCTGGCTTCAATTCCATTTTTAATTAGTAGTGTGTTTATGTTACAAAGACCAGTCATAGTAGTTGTAGTAATAGGTGTTTTTTGGAGGTTTCATTGTGTTATGGTGTGTGACACTGAATTGCAAATGAAATGCTATATTTAAAGATCTGGTTTGTAAAAAAAAAACACAACTGAAATAAACAGAATGGGCTAGGAGCCCTACTGTAACCCATTAAAACAAACTGGGAATGGGAACAATAAAACAACCAAACACCCTTTTGCAAACTCACTCCAGTACTGATGCAAAGAGTGATCTGTATACAGATTTATTATTATTATTATTATTATTATTATTATTATTATTATTATTATTATTATTATTGTATACAGATTTCAAGGGGTAATGCATATGATATATGATTGACCAAGGAAAGAACATAATCATAAGAGACCTGCTTAGGTCCAATCAGAGTTCTTTGTAGTGTATGGGCGTGTGATCCAAATGTGTTCATAATATACAGTATAGTGATATTTGTAGTTGTCTTTTTCATTCCCACTCTGGTTTTTTTTCTTGCAGGGTGGTATGGGCCCTCCGGGAATTTCAGGAGATGCAGTAAGGATTCATATTTATTGTTTTAATTGAAATTGAACCAAACATTGCCTCAGGTCTGGATTTACAGAACTGCAATGCATTAGGCTTGTTACTGAACTGATTATCTACTGCAACTGGACCAAATTGACACACAATCTGTAAGCTTTAGCTCTTATATCTACCCATAGGCTTATGTGTTTGCTCTCAGTGGGAGCCCATTTCAAACTATAGAACTCTCTATAAGTTTGTTAATGTATTATTATCTTTTCTATCAAGTAAACCTACAGTGAAACTAAAGTGATACCAGTTGTAAGCAATCGTGTTAAATGCCCTTCCTTTAACTCGATGTCAGCATAAGTCATTATGGCCCTAATTACCTATCAAATGAGTTAAATGTTTTCATGTGTTTAAGACACTTGCTTGTGGTGTTAGTGGTTGCCTGTTCACACCCAAACAGTAAGAAGCAGTGGCTGGATTTAAAATATTCAGCAACTAACCTAAATAAAACTTAACCTAGCCTAGTTTTCGAATAATATCGGTCTTGCCTATTTTATTGCCAACCACAGATTCAGTATTGACATTAAAGCAATTTCTGTATAATTTGTATTTGTATTTTCTGTTTAATTTGTATTTATGGGACTGTTTCTGATATACATATTTTTTTTTCTAGATTGAAGGCATAAAGGGAGAAGCAGTAAGTAGAGTACTTACCATTGATTTTTTTTTTGTATTGTTATTTGCCTAGTTATTTATTCTATTGATTCTTTTGAAATATGCTGGTAATATAATTAACATACATGTTTTTATTTACTTGGTTGCTAGTAATGACTTGTATAGTTAACAATCGGACCATTCGTGTTTGTATGTTTAATGACCAGGAACCAGGCCAGGTTTGTGACCGAAATGTAGCAGAAATTGTGCCTAATGGAAATGTGTGCCACATGGAATGTTTTAGTTTTTCTATACTTGGCTAAGATGTCATGCATTTCCAGTGATATACCGAAATAAACAGTCAGAATGGGCTAGGAGCCCTACTGCAACCCATTAAAACAAACTGGGAATGGAATATTGCCAAGACTGCATGTAAACGTAAAAGTAGAACATATTTAAATGATCTATTTTTAATGTATTTTCAGGGACCCCCTGGGCCCCGGGGACCTCCAGGGCTAACTGGACCTGCTGGGCCACCAGTAAGTATATATATATATATATATATATATATATATATATATATATATATATATATATATATATATATATATATATATATATATATATACACATATAGCCTGACCTCTTTAACAGTGATGGCTCTGCTTCGTTCCACCACTTGTGAAGGTGTAGATATTGAAATGATCAGCCAGCTATCATTAGTATGAAAGGAAATAACTTGTAATATAATATCTCTAACTTGTTTTAACTGCACTTACTTGTCGGAATTAGTCTGAAACATTCTCTTCCATTTCTTTAAGTTTTCATTGTTTGTCTTTAGGGTCCTCCAGGTGCTGATGGAGCAGTGGGAGAGCCTGGGGTACAAGGTCAGAGGGTAAGTGAAACAGCAGTGCTTGTAATGCAGCAGTTCAAAACATCTCATCTGTAACTTCCTGGAAGGATGCTGAACCCCCAGTCTGAGCTCTTTGGAAGAACTCTGTACTGGACGTTATTAACTTGGAAAAAGTTTTAGATAAGGACTTTAGAATGTACTGAACTATGGAATTGAGCATCCTCTGGATATGGATTTTAACTAAATAATATAAATATACTGGACCTATATGTATTTATACTGTATATGTATTTATATGTGAGCTACCCAAAGTTATTGTATCATTTTACTGTGACCACTTTTCTCTTGTTCCAGCTTATTTAATACCAGGAGCATATCAGAGTTAAATATGTATCTATTGACTGTGACATTTGTGAAAAGAATTGCTGTCAAGCCTAAATGATCCAGGCTGAAAACAAACTATAGCTGGTTTATATTTTCTGCATATATCTTGCTGTGGGGTTCAATATCCTGGCTGAGACTTGAGCTAATTACTGTTATCAAGAACACACACTAAACACCCTTGGTACTCTTGCCTCTGTTAGTTTACTTGTAGATACATACATAATACATGGTTAGATGCAGCTAAGAATTTAGCTGTCTCTTATTTTATGATTTGATGGAATGTTATTCCTTTGTGAAACCATCATTTCTGAGATAAAACTGGTACAAAAGTACCCTTGAAAACCATATCAACTGTCACCATAACTTTAAAAGCTATTATTATTATTATTATTATTATTATTATTATTATTATTATTATTATTATTATTGTGAAGAGCTCCTTAATCTTGGTGAAGAAATTATTCTTCTGTAAAAAATAAAGTACCATGCCCAAATTGTAGTAAATACCCCTTTCCCTATACAGTACTGTAGCCTTTGATCTGTGCACGTGTAATCTTCCACAGTGTATGAACTCTTCCGCTGCTAAGTTCCTCACTCAGTTTACTGAATGAAACTCGATACAGTGTGAGAGGATCTATAACGCAGCAGACTTGCACTTGCTGTGAGATTTCCACATTGTTCCAGGGGGACAGTGTAAGACAGGATCATGGCCCTTGGTCCACTGGGTATATGTTGTTACTGGATGCATGCCACCAAGCACTCTGCTCTGCCATGGCTACTGTATACTGTTGAATCCTCACCAATTCACCAATGGGAATTATTTTGCACATTCTGTAGTTTCAGTGCTAAGCTGTTAAATGTGTAGCAATGACATTCAAAACACAGCAAATAGTTATTTTTATCCATTAGTTATGTACCTCAGAAATATTATTATTATTATTATTATTATTATTATTATTATTATTATTAATAGTTTAATTGGCAGGCACCTTTATCCAAGGTGACTTATAGGTGTTACAGGGCAATACATAGTTACAGTGCAAAAATAATATTTACAGTATAGTTAGACATGTAGCTATGGCAGGAGTTTGAAACTAGCATAGCCCCAACTCAAGTTTTCATATAGAAACACTCTCACTAATTCACAAGTCTAGAGCAGTGTAGATCTACAGCTAGTGTTTGGGTGACATGCTGTATAAAACATTGGTTCTGTCATTCACTGAGACAGCAAATCTGTGCTGGACCCTCTGTCCTTATTTATTAACAGGAAGTTTTGCTTCTCGCATTTCTACTGCCGCTGATGAAATCCCACAACATACTGTAGCTCAACATGGTATAGCTCTTGGGTCGAGCACCAGCCACTGGCACATCTATCCCTCATCCTCCACAGGCCAAAAATATATTGTAACAGCTTGAGGAGTTTCTATCAAATGGTCACAATACACTCATCAGACGCAGGAGCAGTGTGGTGGCACTGGAGACAACAGGGCTTGGTACTCCAGCAGTGGTGGTGCTGGCAGCAGCAATACTGACCTCAGCATGGGGCACTCCAGCAGTGACGGTGGCGCTGCACACTCTGGCAGTGACGGTGGCGCTGCACACTCTGGCAGTGACGGTGGTGCTGCACACTCTGGTAGTGGTGGTGCTGGCAGTGGAAATGCTGACCTCAGCATGGGGCACTCTGGCAGTGACGGTGGCGCTGCACACTCTGGCAGTGACGGTGGCACTGCACACTCTGGCAGTGACGGTGGCGCTGCACACTCTGGTAGTGGTGGTGCTGGCAGTGGAAATGCTGACCTCAGCATGGGGCACTCCAGCAGTGACGGTGGCGCTGCACACTCTGGCAGTGACGGTGGCGCTGCACACTCTGGTAGTGGTGGTGCTGGCAGTGGAAATGCTGACCTCAGCATGGGGCACTCTGGCAGTGACGGTGGCGCTGCACACTCTGGCAGTGACGGTGGCGCTGCACACTCTGGTAGTGGTGGTGCTGGCAGTGGAAATGCTGACCTCAGCATGGGGCACTCTGGCAGTGACGGTGGCGCTGCACACTCTGGCAGTGACGGTGGCGCTGCACACTCTGGTAGTGACGGTGGCGCTGCACACTCTGGCAGTGACGGTGGTGCTGCACACTCTGGCAGTTGCGGTGGTGCTTGCACACTCTGGCAGTGACGGTGGCGCTGCACACTCTGGCAGTGACGGTGGCGCTGCACACTCTGGCAGTGACGGTGGCTGCACACTCTGGTAGTGGTGGTGCTGGCAGTGGAAATGCTGACCTCAGCATGGGGCACTCTGGCAGTGACGGTGGCGCTGCACACTCTGGCAGTGACGGTGGCGCTGCACACTCTGGCAGTGACGGTGGCGCTGCACACTCTGGCAGTGACGGTGGCGCTGCACACTCTGGTAGTGACGGTGGCGCTGCACACTCTGGCAGTGACGGTGGCTGCACACTCTGGCAGTGGCGGTGGCGCTGCACACTCTGGCAGTGACGGTGGCGCTGCACACTCTGGCAGTGACGGTGGCGCTGCACACTCTGGTAGTGGTGGTGGCGCTGCACACTCTGGTAGTGGTGGTGCTGGCAGTGGAAATGCTGACCTCAGCATGGGGCACTCTGGCAGTGACGGTGGCGCTGCACACTCTGGCAGTGACGGTGGCGCTGCACACTCTGGTAGTGACGGTGGCGCTGCACACTCTGGCAGTGACGGTGGTGCTGCACACTCTGGCAGTTGCGGTGGTGCTTGCACACTCTGGCAGTGACGGTGGCGCTGCACACTCTGGCAGTGACGGTGGCGCTGCACACTCTGGCAGTGACGGTGGCGCTGCACACTCTGGTAGTGGTGGTGCTGGCAGTGGAAATGCTGACCTCAGCATGGGGCACTCTGGCAGTGACGGTGGCGCTGCACACTCTGGCAGTGACGGTGGCGCTGCACACTCTGGTAGTGACGGTGGCGCTGCACACTCTGGCAGTGACGGTGGCGCTGCACACTCTGGTAGTGACGGTGGCGCTGCACACTCTGGCAGTGACGGTGGCGCTGCACACTCTGGCAGTGACGGTGGCGCTGCACACTCTGGCAGTGACGGTGGCGCTGCACACTCTGGCAGTGACGGTGGCGCTGCACACTCTGGTAGTGGTGGTGCTGGCAGTGGAAATGCTGACCTCAGCATGGGGCACTCTGGCAGTGACGGTGGCGCTGCACACTCTGGCAGTGACGGTGGCGCTGCACACTCTGGTAGTGACGGTGGCGCTGCACACTCTGGCAGTGACGGTGGCGCTGCACACTCTGGTAGTAACGGTGGCGCTGCACACTCTGGCAGTGACGGTGGCGCTGCACACTCTGGCAGTGACGGTGGCGCTGCACAATCTGGCAGTGACGGTGGCGCTGCACACTCTGGTAGTGGTGGTGCTGGCAGTGGAAATGCTGACCTCAGCATGGGGCACTCTGGCAGTGACGGTGGCGCTGCACACTCTGGCAGTGACGGTGGCGCTGCACTCTCTGGTAGTGGTGGTGCTGGCAGTGGAAATGCTGACCTCAGCATGGGGCACTCTGGCAGTGACGGTGGCGCTGCACACTCTGGCAGTGGCGGTGACGCTGCACACTCTGGCAGTGGTGGTGCTGGCAGTGGAAATGCTGACCTCAGCTTGGGGCACTCTGGCAGTGACGGTGGCACTGCACACTCTGGCAGTGGCGGTGGCGCTGCACACTCTGGCAGTGGTGGTGCTGGCAGTGGAAATGCTGACCTCAGCATGGGGCACTCTGGCAGTGGCGGTGGTGCTGCACACTCTGGCAGTGGCGGTGGTGCTGCACATTCTGGCAGTGGCGGTGGTCTCCCTGCCTTGCTTGCCTCCGGGACTGGCATTCTAGTTGTCAATTTGTTGAGGTAATCTGAAAAGATTTCACCCCATGCTTCCTGAAGCACCTCCCACAAGTTGGATTGGCTTGATGGGCACTTCTTACGTACCATATGTCAAGCTGCTCCCACAACAGCTCAATAGGGTTGAGATCCGGTGACTGTGCTGGCCACTCCATTATAGACAGAATACCAGCTGACTGCTTCTTCCCTAAATAGTTCTTGCATAGTTTGGAGCTGTGCTTTGGGTCATTGTCCTGTTGTAGGAGGAAATTGGCTCCAATCAAGCGCCGTCCACAGGGTATGGCATGGCGTTGCAAAATGGAGTGATAGCCTTCCTTCTTCAAGATCCCTTTACCCTGTACAAATCTCCCACTTTACCACCACCAAAGCACCCCAGACCATCACATTGCCTCCACCATGCTTGACAGATGGCGTCAAGCACTCCTCCAGCATCTTTTCATTTGGTCTGCGTCTCACGAATGTTCTTCTTTGTGATCCGAACACCTCAAACTTAGATTCGTCTGTCCATAACACTTTTTCCAATCTTCCTCTGTCCAGTGTCTGTGTTCTTTTGCCCATCTTAATCTTTTTTTTATTGGCCAGTCTGAGATATGGCTTTTTCTTTGCAACTCTGCCTAGAAGGCCAGCATCCCGAGTCGCCGCTTCACTGTTGACATTGAGACTGGTGTTTTGCGGGTACTATTTAATGAAGCTGCCAGTTGAGGACCTGTGAGGTGTCTGTTTCTCAAACTAGACACTCTAATGTATTTGTCCTCTTGCTCAGTTGTGCACCGGGGCCTCCCTCCTCTTTCTATTCTGGTTAGAGCCAGTTTGCGCTGTTCTGTGAAGGGAGTAGTACACAGCGTTGTACGAGATCTTCAGTTTCTTGGCAATTTCTCGCATGGAATAGCCTTCATTTCTCAGAACAAGAATAGACTGACGAGTTTCAGAAGAAAGTTCTTTGTTTCTGGCCATTTTGAGCCTGTAATCGAACCCACAATTGCTGATGCTCCAGATACTCAACTAGTCTAAAGAAGGCCAGTTTTATTGCTTCTTTAATCAGCACAACAGTTTTCAGCTGTGCTAACATAATTGCAAAGGGTTTTCTAATGATCAATTAGCCTTTTAAAATGATAAACTTGGATTAGCAAACACAACGTGCCATTGGAACACAGGACTGATGGTTGCTGATAATGGGCCTCTGTACGCCTATGTAGATATTCCATTACAAATCAGCCGTTTCCAGCTACAATAGTCATTTACAACATTAACAATGTCTACACTGTATTTCTGATCAATTTGATGTTATTTTAATGGACAAAAAATTTTCTTTTCTTTAGAAAACAAGGAAATTTCTAAGTGACCTCAAACTTTTGAACGGTAGTGTATTTAGGAAAAGTCCAAAACGGACATACACATATGATTTACAACGGAAGAGTAATTAACATTTTAAATGCAAAATGGGTCAAACTGACTGACCTGCATGGCGGTTCTAGTGTTAACAAAGTAAAAGGCACAAGGGCGAAAACAACAGGTCTACAAAAACTCACAACAATACAAGACAAATGGCACAGCAACACATACCCTCTCTCCAACACCAACATTAACTCTAGCCCTTTCTAACTAACACCTGTGATCACCCTATTTGTACACCTGTGGCTGGAGCCTTAATTAATCATTTAGTCACTTACTAATTTCATAGCTCCAGCCACATTCCCACGTGTTTTGATAGGGAGAAATTTAACCCCCTCCCCGCCAACCCAATATTCCCCACACCAACACATACACACGTGCAGTGGCTTTCACCCTGCCACCCTGCCACAGGATCCTACACAATACAACTTCCTTATAGGGTTATCTACTGTGTAAAACATCATTGTACTGTAGGTACCCCCATGACGTGCACAGAATGTACCCTGAATTCAACCAATGAGCTGTTTCGAGTCATGCTTTTCCAAAAGAATAAAATAAAAATAAAACATTTTGAATTAGACTACGGAAGTCTATTCTGTCATCTTGAATATTTGTTAAACATTGAATTAATGTTTTGGGTTTTTTTTACATTTTGACTTTAATGTTTAGATTTAGTGAAGTAAGCAATTACAAAATTCTAGACTAGACCCAACTAACTATTGGTAACAGAGAGACCCTTTTTGGGTCGATTTCAATAACAGTCAACTCCCCACCTGTTAATATGTCAGCAGTCCTGTCTTTGACAGTATTGTGGCTGTAGTGAATCGTTTCCTGCATATATCTCCATATATTCAGAGTGAAGAGATGAACATAGTTGCCTGAGATATTAGCTGAGTGGCTTAGTGGCCTTGCAACTGTATGGTTTGAGTTTTACAGAGTTCAGAGTTTACAGAGAAACCTGTCTCGGACATTCTTTATAAAAGTATTAAGAATCAGAATCAGGGGCTATAAGGAAATGCCTGTCTGTCTTTACATGTGTCCGTATGTCACACTTACATTTCTACTTAGTCGCACAGTCGATGTAGGTCATGGTGAAATAATTTTCATGATGCAGATATAGCATGGGAATGCACACACAAGCACATCCATGTACATGTAAAAATATAGAACATATGAGCAATACTTACATATGAGCAGTCAACCAGTTGTACTGAGAAACCCATGCATTAGGGGCAAGGCTAAAGCAGCAGTTGACATAACTTCTGTTATTGCATGTGAAAGCTCATATATTAAATACCACTAAAGCCAATGTATATTTTACAGCAAACTTGTATCAGGTGGGTTCTGAGGATACAAGAAAAAATAATAGTACCTGTGGACAGGTAAAAAGGACAGCAAGGCTTTCAATGCGGTGCAGTTCTTTCCAAGGATGATAGAGATTCTCAAGTAAAAGTGCGGATTTAAAATGTCCTTATTTTATAATTTTCCTTGCAAAGTTCTCCCTGGTAAATGCAATGCTAATCATAAGTAAAAGACAGAATTGCTATCTGCTTACCTGGCAGTATTATCTTACTTTGATTACAGCTCAAAATAATCAATTTTTTGAGTGTAGTAATTACCCTAAACATACATGAATTCCAGTGTGTTTTTTTTTGTTTAGGTTTAAACACATGTTTTTACGTGATGGTTTGTGTTGAGTTGTTCATGGCTTGATGCCTCTCTCACACACCGAGAGTTAAAGATGATTAAGCCCTAAATAGATGTATTCATTTTAATTTAATTTTGAAGGGCTGCTATAATCTGCCAAGTTTGACTAGCTACGGAGACTTTCAATTTGAAAACGAGATTTAATTCTACTGCTACTAATCTGTTTACAATGCCTGTCACTGATTTTTTGTTTGTTTGTTTTTTACAAACAAACACAGTTTTTGGGTATCTGAGTATCTTTGATTTTCTTTTTTAGGGCAAGAAAGGAGAAGGTGGTCTGCCTGGAGTTGATGGATTGCCTGGACCCCCTGTAAGAATAATATATTTCTCCTGCTGAGGGTTTTATAGTGTCTTCCTGGTGGGACATCAAGGTCCTGCCTTATCTTAGCGCTGTATGTTAACATAAGGTTTCTGTATTGTAGTGACAAAAGGCAAGTAAGAACAATATTACATCAGCTGTATTGTTATATAAGTGAGTGCAAACATGTTTTGACGTTTGAGGCCAAAGATTCCTCAACTGTAATCACACAAGTTATTTTTCAATATGTGGGGTTAAGAATTCTCAAAGTACTGACAGGACTTTAAAGTTCCATTTACCAAAATATACGTACAAAATTAGTTTTTGTCCTGTTCTCGTGTGCTGTATACTCAATGAAGGAGTTCCGTTTTGAATTATATAACTTAGTTGGCATTCCTCAGCTTGACAAAAATAATTCAGGACTGAAAGGGTTAAAGGTGTTTTTAAAATGACAGATATATACGCTGCAGAAGGGGTTAGGCTTACATTCCACAAACCACAATAGAGACACAATGTTTTTTACTCTAAATTGTTAGTTGGATGCTTTAATACTAAAAGGGGGAAAACACACCAATTACAGTTCTAAAACTATTACATGAAACCATTTTATAAGTTTAGCACCTGTTATATAGATGTGTTGTCAGAACCCAATTGTAATTTGTCCTCAATGAAATGTGGTGTGCACCCCTGTGTCTTATCCTCAAATACTAGCAGGCAGGCAGCACAGGAGAAGCAAACGCTAAAACAATCTACATTTTGAAACATGTGCATGATATAAGCAGAACACCCTTGGAAGGTATGCAGTGAAATCCAGGAAAGACCGTTTCCTTATACATCCCACTCTCCTTTCACTGCCATCCCAGGTCATGCTGATGGTGCGTTTTCCAATTTGAAGCTAGAACTCTCTTATACCATACAAGTGGATTATTAATAAAACATAAAAAACAAGGCTTGAACCCAGCAAGCTTTACTGATCTAAACAGAACATATCAGTATTTGAAAAGAACTACTGTATAGTGTCTATTAAATCATTTAAATGACCATTTACCTTTACACAGTAAAGGTTTACAGTGCTTTTTAATAAGTCACAGGTCAATTCCACTCCAGGTTTAACAGGTCAAATGAAATAATTAACTGCTATGCTTGTCTGGATGGAGGTGTGATTGCTTCAATTAAACCATTTAGAACAGAGTTGGAATAAAGACCAGGAGTGGAAAGGCCACGTTTGAACACCCCTGTATTAATTCGGACGGCGTGCTGGTTTCAGTGGCCATTTTAGTGCAGACTGGCTCCCTCTGGTGGATATTATGATTTTTACCATGATCAACAAATGATAATAAGATAGGTTTGGTTTTCTCTTTTAGGGGCCACAAGGACCTTCTGGAAACTCTGGGCCCCCTGGAAAAACTGGACCTCCAGTAAGATTTAAATATATATATTTAATTTTTTTTTATTCAATTTGCAAACTAACTTTAGTTTCATGTTAGATTTGGAAACGTAGTTGTATTTCTGAAAGGAGAATCTGCCAGTTAATCAAATCCACTTTAGTTATTCATTTCATTAATATATTTTATTCATCATATTTTCTGCCAGCATAGGGGTGGCTATCGTGCTCCAATGGACAGGGTCATGGGTCAAGCTCAAATAACAATGCAATCATTTATGGGCATGTTTATCTGTCAATTTAATAAACTGTTCATTTTCATTCTAACGGTGGACGTCTCCCTCTCTTCTGTCCCCCAATAGGAAGATAATGCAGCAGATCTTGCAATATATTCCAGCGGTTATTTATACTTGTATAATTCAGCTGTTGGACTCAAGCATCTTGTTCTGTTGTGCTGTTAAATATGCTGACCTTTCCATTAAATATATTATCATGATCGTTACCATAGAGTGGGATTCTTTTGACCTAAAATAATTTAACACCAACCTTTCGTAAATGTCCCTCTAATCCCTTTCACACTGATGGCTCCTTTTAAAACCTTCATTGTTTTTCACTTTAGGGATTACCCGGTGAAATCGGATTTTCTGGGAAACCAGGAGAGCCAGGCAAGCATGTAAGTCGTATTTTGCTTTGGTTTATATATCAATAGGTGGAGAGTGTGATACATAGAGGATACTGAATGATCATTCATGGTATACAGGTTTTATTCACCACAGAAGGATGTCCCAGTAAATCACAAGCCCCGACAGGGGTGAGAGCATTACTGTTCACAAGCCCCGACAGGGGTGAGAGCATTACTGTTCACAAGCACCGACAGGGGTGAGAGCATTACTGTTCACAAGCCCTGACATGGGTGAGAGCATTACTGTACACAAGCACCGACAGGGGTGAGAGCATTACTGTTCACAAGCACAGACAGGGGTGAGAGCATTACTGTTCACAAGCCCAGACAGGGGTGAGAGCATTACTGTTCACAAGCCCTGAAAGGGGTGAGAGCATTACTGTTCACAAGCACCGACAGGGGTGAGAGCATTACTGTTCACAAGCACAGACAGGGGTGAGAGCATTACTGTTCACAAGCCCCGACAGGGGTGAGAGCATTACTGTTCACAAGCACTGACAGGGGTGAGAGCATTACTGTTCACAAGCACAGACAGGGGTGAGAGCATTACTGTTCACAAGCCCCGACAGGGGTGAGAGCATTACTGTTCACAAGCCCCGACAGGGGTGAGAGCATTACTGTTCACAAGCCCCGACAGGGGTGAGAGCATTACTGTTCACAAGCACAGACAGGGGTGAGAGCATTACTGTTCACAAGCACAGACAGGGGTGAGAGCATTACTGTTCACAAGCCCCGACAGGGGTGGGTGAGAGCATTACTGTTCACAAGCCCCGACTGGGGTGAGATCATTACTGTTCACAAGCCCCGACAGGGGTGAGAGCATTACTGTTCACAAGCACAGACAGGGGTGAGAGCATTACTGTTCACAAGCCCCGACAGGGGTGAGAGCATTACTGTTCACAAGCACTGACAGGGGTGAGAGCATTACTGTTCACAAGCCCCGACAGGGGTGAGAGCATTACTGTTCACAAGCACAGACAGGGGTGAGAGCATTACTGTTCACAAGCACAGACAGGGGTGAGAGCATTACTGTTCACAAGCACAGACAGGGGTGAGAGCATTACTGTTCACAAGCACCGACAGGGGTGAGAGCATTACTGTTCACAAGCCCCGACAGGGGTGAGAGCATTACTGTTCACAAGCCCTGACAGGGGTGGGTGAGAGCATTACTGTTCACAAGCCCCGACAGGGGTGAGAGTATTACTGTTCACAAGCCCCGACAGGGGTGAGAGCATTACTGTTCACAAGCCCCGACAGGGGTGAGAGCATTACTGTTCACAAGCACAGACAGGGGTGAGAGCATTACTGTTCACAAGCCCCGACAGGGGTGAGAGCATTACTGTTCACAAGCCCCGACAGGGGTGAGAGCATTACTGTACACAAGCACCGACTGGGGTGAGATCATTACTGTTCACAAGCACAGACAGGGGTGAGAGCATTACTGTTCACAAGCCCCGACAGGGGTGAGAGCATTACTGTTCACATGCCCCGACTGGGGTGAGATCATTACTGTTCACAAGCACAGACAGGGGTGAGAGCATTACTGTTCACAAGCACAGACAGGGGTGAGATCATTACTGTTCACAAGCCCCGACAGGGGTGAGAGCATTACTGTTCACAAGCACAGACAGGGGTGAGAGCATTACTGTTCACAAGCCCCGACAGGGGTGAGAGCATTACTGTTCACAAGCCCCGACATGGGTGAGAGCATTACTTTCATTAACAGACTATGCTTCGACGTGGATTCATTTCAAACCCTGTTTATAGCCTCTTCACAACCGTCTTGAGATATAACCTTGCGCTCACTCTGTAAATTTGCAGCCTCTCTGTTGTTTCCCACCGTTACCGGTGCTAATAAAGGGGCTTCAGGGTGTTTGGATAAGTCAGACTCTGCCAGATCGGTAGCTGGCATTTAGCTACGCTTGTGGAATAAACAGTATGATACAAGAAGAAAAAGGGATTAGCATGTCATAGTAAATCTCCCTACAGATCATCAGTGTTAAATTGCATACATTGATATATGCAATTTATTGACACACAAACAAAATTTATTTTGTAGGTGTCTGTTTTCTAAATAGCATGCAGGCTTAAATGTTAAATTTGTACTTCTCTTTTTTTAAGGGTATACCTGGAAAAGATGGGTTGGATGGCTTTCCAGGAAACGATGGGCAAAAGGCAAGTTCTGTCTCTTTGCTGTCAGCTTGATTTGCAGTGTGGAATTTTTCCCTCGGCAAGCAGGCTGAGACTAGCAGAAGAAAGTATATAATTATAATTACAAAATGTGAAGTAAAGCTAGGAGTAGACACCCTCTCAAGAAACATGCACATGTAACAAGTTCTGCACAGGGATGTGAGCCAACAACTTTCTGACATTTCACTATCATAGCAAACTTAATGTAAAGAATAGACAAGCACAGTTAGTCACTGAGAGGTGTGGAAAAGCCTGGTAAAGCACAGGGGGGCAATCGGGCAAAATACAGTGTTATATAATGCGCACACTGTTCGAAGGGTTTTGTAGCACCTTCCAGTAAATGCCACAAGTCCCTTGCATACACCTCTGCAACAAGGTGGCGAGGTAGTAATGACAATTAGGCTGCGATGCTCCAGTTGCTTAGTGGCACGCGATGTTTATTTAAAAATATTGTAATATTACTGTAAATATTGTAGTAAGTATTCTAAATACCACTTAAGGAGGCCCGTCTCTAGCGTCTTTTGCATTGGAAAGTAATTTGGTAACAATCTCCATTACAGCTACAGTAGTAGTGAATTACTTAGGCACCAATGCCCAGCTGATAAGTGACTCTTAAAATAGAAATACATATATATGTATTTACACTTAATACCCAGTGTTCCTGGAAGTAGCATCGATATCGCTCTGCTGCTGATGGAAACGGTCAGGATTTATTTCAACGCGCAGTATTCCTCGCTGTGCTGCTGATGGAAACGGTCAGGATTTATTAAAACACGCAGTATTCCTCGCTGTGCTGCTGATGGAAACGGTCAGGATTTATTAAAACACGCAGTATTCCTCGCTGTGCTGCTGATGGAAACGGTCAGGATTTATTAAAACACGCAGTATTCCTCGCTGTGCTGCTGATGGAAACGGTCAGGATTTATTAAAACACGCAGTATTCCTCGCTGTGCTGCTGATGGAAACGGTCAGGATTTATTAAAACACGCAGTATTCCTCGCTGTGCTGCTGATGGAAACGGTCAGGATTTATTAAAACACGCAGGATTCCTCGCTGTGCTGCTGATGGAAACGGTCAGGATTTATTAAAACACGCAGTATTCCTCGCTGTGCTGCTGATGGAAACGGTGAGGATTTATTAAAACACGCAGTATTCCTCGCTGTGCTGCTGATGGAAACAGTCAGGATTTATTTCAACGAGCAGTATTCCTCGCTGTGCTGCTGATGGAAACAGTCAGGATTTATTAAAACACGCAGTATTCCTCGCTGTGCTGCTGATGGATACAGTCATGATTTATTTCAACGCGCAGTATTCCTCGCTGTGCTGCTGATGGAAACAGTCAGGATTTATTAAAACACGCAGTATTCCTCGCTGTGCTGCTGATGGAAACAGTCAGGATTTATTTCAACGTGCAGTATTCCTCGCTGGGCTGCTAAAGGAAACGGTCAGGATTTATATGGAATGTTCACGTGTATTAGAGCACCCCATTACTTCTTTAGTTTGGATTTGTTGTGCATATGGAATCAAACCACTAGAACTGACAATTAATCAAAATAGGCAAATTAGTGCTTGTCTAATTTAATTGATGGCTTTAATAGGCCACACATGCAATTCATTTAAAATATTAAAAGAAAACACAGAGCCACAAATGGTAAAGTGCATGAGACTTTTTAGAAGTTGTTTAAGATGCTTAATTAAAGCAAACAGCGGTCTAACATTTTCACACATGAGTGCCTATTGTTTCTATATCACTGATTACTGGGCGTAAATTCTTGAGGTTTTCATGCAGGTAGGTATATAAAGAATATAAATGACAAATTTTGCGGTGTTCTAAAAAATGTGCACACGACTATATGTTCATTACTATAAGCTTACATACAATACTACATAGGTATATGCTGTAGTATTTGTCAACATGTTTTTACTGTATCTATTTTCTTTTTTTACAGGGTCCTCAAGGAGAAAGAGGCCTGGATGGTTTACCTGGGAAGCCTGGTCCTCAGGTTGGTTCAAAATACATTTTTGTTTTTAATCTTTATATGAGATTTTTTTGTTTTTAAATAATAATAAAATTATTGTCCTGGTAATTGATAAATTTAGCATAAAAACAGATAAGAATCTGTTGGGAAATTGTAAGCAGCTTTTCCAAGCTCTTTCTCTTTCTCTGATCTTGTGTCTCTCCGTATGCAGGGTGACAGAGGCTCTGGTGGCCCCGAGGGTCCCCCGGGATTGAAGGTGGGTTCACTTGTGACACTTCATCACTGCCATTCCCAATGGCTTGCAACATTACTTATGCATGTAGGAGTCCTGTCTGAGAGATGACCATTCTGTCTTCTTTTCAGGGAGAGGCTGGTCCTCCAGGTGTTCCAGGATTAACAGGGCTGAGAGGAGAGAAAGGAGAACAAGTAAGCACTTGACTATCCACCAGCCTGTATTTACTGTATAGCGTTTGTCTATTTGCAACTGGAAAAACATTAAGAATGTACCAATCACCATTAACATAAGTACTGTACATAAAGCCTACAGTACACTGTGGCATACTGTAGAAGGCATTCAGTTAAACTGAAAAGAGCAACAAACTGCATAATATCCCTGTTGAAAAAAAAGATTCTATCCGTTCATGCGTCTGGCGGATTATGGTAAATTCTAAATACATTCTCATAAGCATTTTGCATATATCAAAAAAGTATTTTTTTATTTATAGTGTATCAAGTAGCCAAATGTTTTAGATAGTGTCTTCATCAGTCTAATGATTAAGGCACATGTGAGCATTTGCAGTGGTAAATTAAAACTATAGATAGATGGATAGATAGATAGATAGATGGGTGGTGTCACAAAGACGGCCAGAGTGGGTGACGTCAGACCAGAGCCAGGAAATAAATAAACAAAACGAGAGGTGGAGTTTGGTGGAGCTTCGCTCAGCATTTAATAAATAAACAGAACAGAAAATAAAAAGGTTGTAAGACAAAAAACACACAGGACACGGCACTTGCGGCCAAAATAAACAAGTAAACAAAACGGACTATACAGACAAACACGAACACGGTGAGTTTTAAACAAATAAGTATCGTTATTTTTATCTCCTTCTCCACACCCGTTCTCCACTCACCGAACACACAACCCCGAGTGAGTGAAAACATGCTGCTTTTATGCAGTTGTACCGAGACTCGATTGCTAGTCAATCATTCAATTGGAATCTCGGTACAACTGCACGTGAATTAATTAAAGTGCAATTCCCCGTGCTCACATATTATTACTTTTTACTTGCATCGTGAAGTGCTGTGCAATCCTCGTGCCTAAATACAAATATACATTTTAAACACTCGTGTTACACAGACCCGCTTATATCCCGTGTACCAATGACTATACACCAACATTAAAACACAACACATAACACAAAATACACACAGGGCGGCACTTTGCCACATATACCCCCTTGTGCAAAGCACACATGGCCTCAATGGCCACCTCCCCTCAGTCTTCAAGTTCCGGAAGAGGGAGAAGCAAGGTGTTTCTGGGGTGGCCATGGTGGAATGTACTCCACTCCCCACTTCTTCGTGGCTATCAGCTCCCTCTTCCGGAGCTCCCGCCACACACTATCCTGCCGAAAGTGCGGCTGGGGAAGCTGGTCTCCTGACCCCCTTCTTCATGGCCGGCAATTCCCTCCGTGGGCTCCGACCACACAATCTCTGGCAGCGAAACTGCTGCGAGGGGAGCTGGTCTCCTGATCTCCCCTTCGCGGGCCGCCAGCTCCCCTCCGTGGGGCTCTGGCCACCGTGTTTCCTGCCACGGAAATGCGGCTGGGGGAGCTGGTCTCCTGACCTCCCCCCCTTTCTTCATGGCCGGCAGCTCCCCTTCATGGGGCTCTGGCCACAGTGTAGCGACCCCAGGCGAAGCAGGACCCTCGACGACCCCAGGCAAAGCAGGATCCCTGGCGACTCCAGGCGACGGCAGCAGCAGCGGACCCTCTGGAGGCGACGACAGCAGCAGCGGACCCTCGGGAGACGACGGCAGCGGACCCTCGGGAGGCGATGGCAGCAGCAGCGGACCCTCGGGAGACGACGGCAGCAGCAGTGGACCCTCGGGAGGCGACGGCAGCAGCAGCGGACCCTCGGGAGGCGACGGCAGCAGCAGCGGACCCTCGGGAGGCGACGGCAGCAGCAGCGACCCTCGGGAGGCGACGGCAGCAGCAGCGGACCCTCGGGAGGCGACGGCAGCGGACCCTCGGGAGGCGACGGCAGCAGCAGCGGACCCTCGGGAGGCGACGGCAGCGACCCCTCGGGAGGCGACGGCAGCAGCAGCGGACCCTCGGGAGGCGAACTCGGGAGGGGAGCCCCTGGCCATAGAGGCGGCAGCGGGAGCTCCACTTCTCTCTCGTACCCTGTGTGGAGCAAAAGGCAGCCCCAGGCAATGCGGAGCAACAGGCAGCCCCAGGCGATGCGGAGCGGCTGGCAACCCCAGGCGATGCAGAGCGGCTGGCAACCCCAGGCGATGCGGAGCTGCTGGCAACCCCAGGCGATGCGGAGCTGCTGGCAACCCCAGGCGAAGCGAGGCAGGCATCCTTGGGCGAAGCGAGGCAGGCATCCTTGGGCGAAGCGAGGCAGGCATCCTTGGGCGCAGCGAGGCAGGCAGTCAGGACAAGCTGGGGTGCGGGTTTTGGCCCTCTTCTCGGCCACTGCGGCCGGGCGGTTCTTCCCCATGCTTTCCTCAGCAGCCTATGCAAGAGCTGCTGAGGACCGCCAGCATCTAGTCCTGGTTTTTCTGGTGAAGGGAGAGGCAGCTCCTGCTCCTCTCCTTGTGACGGTGGGGGAAGTGATACCAGCAGGCATTCATCCTCTGCTGGTTGGGGAAGTGATACCAACAGGCATTCCTCCTCTGCTGGTGGGGTTGGCGGAGGCAGAGGCAGCTCCTGCTGCTCTGCTCCTGCCGATGGAGGTGGCGGAGGCAGAAGCAGCTCCTGCTGCTCTGCTCCTGCCGGTGGATGTGGCGGAGGCGTGTAGTCTCCTGCTGGTGAAGGTGGCGGAGGCAGAGGCAGCTCCTGCTGCTCTGCTCCTGCCGATGGAGGTGGCGGAGGCAGAGGCAGCTCCTGCTGCTCTGCTCCTGCCAGTGGAGGTGGGAGCGGCGTGTAGTCTCCTGGCGGCGGAGGTGGGAGCGGCGTGTAGTCTACCCTTGTTTCAGGGGACTGGTGCGGCCCTCCCTCTCTTGCAGGGGACTGGTGCGGCTCTGCCTCGGAAGGGGAGACCAGCAGGCATTCACCCTCTGCTGGTGGACAGGGACCCAGCAGGCATTCACCCTCTGCTGGTGGACAGGGACCCAGCAGGCATTCACCCTCTGCTGGTGGAGGAGGCAGAGGCAGCTCCTGCTGCTCTGCTCCTGGCGGTGGAGGTGGCGGAGGCAGAGGCAGCTCCTGCTGCTCTGCTCCTTCCGATGGAGGTGGCGGAGGCGGGACCAGCAGGAATTCACCCTCTGCTGGTGGAGGTGGGAGCTGCAAGCAGTCCTCCCATGGCAATGGAGGTAGAAACAGCTGGAATTCACCCTCTGCTGGTGGAGACTGGGGCTGTGGACTCTCTACCTTCCCCTTCTTGGGCCATGGACGCACCGCCTCCTCCCACTTGGGCTGTGGACACACCGACTCCTCCCTCTTAGGCTGTGGATGCACCGACTCCTCCCATTCAGGCGTAGGACATTCGGGCTCCTCCCACTCAGGCGTAGGACGTTCGGGCTCCTCCTGCTTGGGCTGTGGACGCTCAGGCTCCTCCCATTCAGGCATAGGACGTGGCAGCAAGGGCTCCTCTTCTTCATCCTGCATGGGGCATAGGGCCAACGTGTGCCCATATGCCCCACAGCCAGGGCACCACTCCCCCCATCCCAGTCTTTGGGCCATTGCCTGAAGGGTCCTGTGGACGGAGCAGGGTATGGTGGTGTGGCTAGTTTGACCACAGTCGAAACACCACAGCCCTGCTTCCGCCTTTCTCCCTTTGCCCTCCTGTGCTCCTCTCCAGCCTCTTCTCCCCATTTCTTCTCCTTTTGTTTTTCAAAAAAAACTGCGGTTCCCGCCTGGCCTGAGTCCTGAGGCGCTTGTAGATCCCGGTTCTGACACCACGTGTCACAAAGACGGCCAGAGTGGGTGACGTCAGTCCAGAGCCAGGAAATAAATAAACAAAACGAGAGGTGGAGTTTGGTGGAGCTTCGCTCAGCATTTAATAAATAAACAGAACAGAAAATAAAAAGATTGTAAGACAAAAAACACACAGGACACGGCACTTGCGGCCAAAATAAACAAGTAAACAAAACGGACTATACAGACAAACACGAACACGTGAATTAATTAAAGTGCAATTCCCCGTGCTCACATATTATTACTTTTTACTTGCACGTGAAGTGCTGTGCAATCCTCGTGCCTAAATACAAATATACATTTTAAACACTCGTGTTACACAGACCCGTTTATATCCCGTGTACCAATGACTATACACCAACATTAAAACACAACACATAACACAAAATACACACAGGGGCGGGCACTTTGCCACAGTGGATATGAAGTTATCCGGCAACAAACTCCCCATCCCCACTTGTACTGCTTTCCTAGAAAAAGGAGAACATTTCAGGATATCATTCTACTTGTGAGATGTCTTGCTCATTTAAAATATTTAGCATATTTTGAAACAGGGTATTTAGTAAGCAAGTGGTCTGAGTGAAGAAAAATTGGCAATACAATCCCCACCCCAGTCTTGCTGTGAATCATTTGTTATTTACAAACTTGTGAACACTGTATATATATATATATATATATATATATATATATATATATATATATATATATATATATATATATATTAATGCCAGTTTAATATTACTGTGTAAGACTATATAGCAGGTTGCGTCTCACGCAGTCTGTGTTTCCTTGTTCCAAAAATCTGTTTGTTCATCTGATGCATCTCTGTTTCAACAGGGTGACCGTGGACAAGTTGGACCCCTGGGTCCAAAAGGTGACAGGGGAGACAAGGTAAGGGGGAACACGACAGTACACTGAAACAGTAGCAGACTGCTAGATCTAATCAGAAACAACAGAGGATGACATTGTATTATAAAACATTGTATTATATAAAGTATCCATGAAGTTGAGACTCTGTATGATTGAAATGTAACATCCTGGGTTTCTTTAGGGTGATGTCGGAGTGGCTGGTCCTCCTGGGGCCCCAGGAAATGTAAGTAAAACGTTTTATAAACTTTTTATGAAGTTTACTTCACACACACATAACAGACTTAGCATCACATAGTTGCCGTTGCTCACACGGAAGAGCTAGTTGAGTGAAATCTAAATAAAATAGAGCATTGTATACATTTGCTGAAAACTATTTTATGTATTTTTAGGTGTAACTGGGTAGCAACTGCTGGCTGAGGTTAAAAGTAGGCTGAGGTACTTTATTATTGCACAACCAAAGTCACTTTTGTAACCTTGGCAATGTTTTCAGTGTTTTGCACTAGTGGACATTTTAAGTTTTCAGTTAAAAATAAAGCATACCTGTTGAAATTATAGTTAATCAAGAAATCTATGAAAAGTGAAAGACGATCTAGTTTTAACAAGTACCGAATTGTGAAATGAGCTGGTTGCAATTAATCATCGATACCCAGGCCTGTCCTTCACTCTCCATGTTATACATTCAGACTGGATGCCAGGGTATGTATTTGTTGGTTTGTCTGTTTAGACATACAGTTAAAATGCACAACTAAGAAAAGACGGTTGCATGGTCAACGAATGTTTATGTGTATAACACCACACAGCTAGCCTGTTCAATGTGTTTATAAATAGCTATTAACAGAAACCTACTAACTACAGTGGACACTTAACTGAACAGGACAGTTAACTGCCATTTAACTGTTAGCTGAAAAATGATTCACAATGAATAACTGATCAAAATCTCACAAATGAACGCTGCTAACCAAAGGTAGCACATTATTTGCTGGTGTGCATTTAGACAGCAAATGGTTTTAAAATCCTACAATTTGCTTTAGTAATATATCTCTTTGATCCTCCTTCAATAAAATCCAGTAGATTTATATATAGGCATTTACCTGAATGCTATTTTGTAATGCTGATGGAAAAAGGTACATTTTCATCTGTCTTTCTTTAGGTTGAAACAGTGATCCCAGAGCCTGGAAATCCAGTAAGAACTCATTTCATTGTGCTTAAGGATTGAATGATATATATTTGTGATCAAAGATAATCTACTCTTTTGCTGTTCTGAGAGATTCCACTCAGTTAAATACACTGCTAGCATTTAACTAAAGCATCTCTATTGTAATATTCTGATTCTTACTCATGTAACCCTTCTTAACTTTGGGTAAGACTCACACAGCATGTTTATCATGCCTTTCCCATATCCTTTTATAATATAATATTGATAAAGGACTAAACAGCTAGAAGGATTATGACTTGGGTAAAATAATTCTGGGAAGGTTTTGGGTTTGTTAAAAGTTCCCACTGTCACACCCATCATCCATCTCTATTATGTTCCGTTCTCACTGTCACACCCATCATCCATCTCTATTATGTTCTGCTCTCACTGTCACACCCATCATCCATCTCTATTATGTTCCGTTCTCACTGTCACACCCATCATCCATCTCTATTATGTTCTGTTCCTACTGTCACACCCATCATCCATCTCTATTATGTTCTGTTCCTACTGTCACACCCATCATCCATCTCTATTACGTTCCGTTCTCACTGTCACACCCATCATCCATCTCTATTACGTTCCGTTCTCACTGTCACACCCATCATCCATCTCTATTATGTTCCGTTCTCACTGTCACACCCATCATCCATCTCTATTATGTTCCGTTCTCACTGTCACACCCATCATCCATCTCTATTATGTTCCGTTCTCACTGTCACACCCATCATCCATCTCTATTATGTTCCGTTCTCACTGTCACACCCATCATCCATCTCTATTATGTTCCGTTCTCACTGTCACACCCATCATCCATCTCTATTATGTTCCGTTCTCACTGTCACACCCATCATCCATCTCTATTATGTTCCGTTCTCACTGTCACACCCATCATCCATCTCTATTATGTTCCATTCTCACTGTCACACCCATCTCTATGTTCCGTTCCCATTGTCACATCCATCTCTATTATGTGTTTTATTACCAAATATCCATGTTGTTGTTGTTGTTTTTTCATCTCAGGGAGAACCTGGGCAGCAAGGAGATAAAGGAGACCGAGGACAGACAGGAGAGCCAGTAAGTAATGTTGGTCTTTAGGAAAAGAACTGAGGCATAATGAAATACAACCACATTAAATAGTTAGTGCTGCAAACATCTGTCCTACTTTAAAATAGGCTAAAACTACTGGGCTGTTTCGATTGAATACTAACTCTTATGTATAGCAGTGACATCCTTCTGTAACAAAACTTAAACCTCTTTAAAATAGAATGATGGGTATTCAAAGCAAACTCATGTTACGCAACTCTTTTTGTGTGGTGAGAAGCAGCGCTCCAGATAAGGGTTTGGGTCTGAGAGTAACTTACCCTCTAATTTTAACACTGAGAGAGTAAAATGTATTTTCAGGTGGTAAAATGTAACATTGCCCTGAAGTCATGAGTAATCGCGATAAATACTGTACAGTCTTTAATGGTAATGGGGTAGGCATTAAAAAAGAGTCTTCCATTTTAACTGCAATGTTACTTTGAACTACTGCACAACCACGCCTGTGCTCTACAAGGTTGTTATCAGCTCAGCACATTTTTTTTTGAGGTATCGCGCTAACTGCAAATTAATTACATTACTGATATTTTAACATTAAATTCTTAAACCCAGTGAACATGTTAAAACTTCACTATAAAGCCATTCAGAAATGCATTAATAAGTTATAAAACAGTTTGTTTAATATTATAGACACCTTTTTTAGCGGTTGCCTCTGACGACAGTTCCAGTTGGATCTGTAGCAGGACTTGGGTGTTTACGCTTCAACCTGTGTAGCTTGCTGTGAGTTTTTTCTTACTCTTACTGTGATTGGCTGCAAAGACATCAGGGCTAGCCAGAGATTGGGTAGTGTTTGTTGGGTTGTTTTTTCTTCTGTGCAGTGTCCTAGTAACTGAAGACATTGTATTCTGGGAGATGTAGTTGTTAGTGGAAGTTTTAGAGGAGGCAGAAAGCTTTGGATCTTTGTCCTGTTGGAACGTCCAGTTGCGCTTTAAACCAAGTTTTGTAGCAGAGTGTTTCAGATAATTGGCCAATATATTTTGGTATGCTGTGGAATCCAGTTTACCATGTATTGGAATTAAATCTCCTGTGCCATTAGAGGGAAAACAGCCCCATAGAAGGGGTATTACCACCTCCATGCTTGACAGAAGGTATGGTATTCTTTTCTTTGTACTCCTCACCAGACTTTTTCCAAACGTAACGACTGTCAGCGTGACCAAATAGCTCGATTTTTGTTTCATCACTCCACTAAACCAGTCCCACCTGCAGCCAATTCACTTTGAATATCTTTGGCTATCAATCTGGGATTGTTATTAACCTTCCTCACAATTCTTCTTCTTGTTCTTGGTGAAAGAACCTTCTTTCTTCCAGACCGAGGGGGCGTTGTGACAGTACCATGAGTCTTGTACTTCTTGATAATAGAAACAATAATTGAAATTGGGATACTCAAATGCTTTTCTACCTAAGGTCTTCAGATAGCTCTTTACTTTTTCCCATATTGACTTATTGGTAGTGACAGCAATAATCCTATGCCTAACCCATTTATACTCTCTAAGAATGTTCACCTACAATCCAGCATTTTCTTGACTTTTCTAGAATTAGGTTCTGCATTATCATGTTGAAATCTCTAGCACATTGTAGACAATACTATCATAGCATTAAAGCGTATGAATACTTTTGAATTAGCATTTTAGGAGTGTTGCAAAAAATGTGCTGAAATAAATAATTGAATATTTGTTGTAACTTTTTTCCTCATCAACAAAAGCAAAACTTTTGCTACAAAATATTTTTCCTAAAGTTCTTTGTTTTTGCGAAATTTCTAGAAATTATACATTTCCATTGGGGTATGTAAACTTTTGACTACAACTGTATATAATCTTGATTTAAGAGATATGCCACGTGACACCATACAGATGTAATTATATAAAGTGTGATTAAAACATTGTTTTTGAACTCAATAAATAAATAAGTCGTGTCTTATCATGTCGTTACAGTACAGTGAAAGAAAAATGCCCAATGTCTCTGTAAGTGGAAGCTTTTAGAAAACCAGAGACTCGATTTGGAATCTGAGCAACAAACTTACAGCTATTTGTTACAGGAGTGGATTTCCTGAAAATAGCCTTTTCTTCTTTAGCTTTCTAAGTGTAGTAAGTGGCATATAACAGTGTTACGCTCACAACACCATTTTAACAGTCTCCAACGGTGCTAATGACATCAGCATTGACCATTATTTAAGTGTTGTAGAAGCATTCGTCGCCAAATCACAATCTTACTAAAAAATTCACCGATTTCCCAACTCATGGTAAATTAAATCTGAGCGTGTCTCTGAATACAGTTTCATATACATTTGGGAACATTTGAAGATCTGAAAATGCTTTTCATTAATAAAATCTATCATCAAGTAAAAAGTGGATGCAACTCATGGCTTGGTGGTCCAGTGGTTAAGAAAAAGGCTTGTTAGCAGAAGGTTGTCGGTTCAATCCTAGCTCAGCCACTGACTCACTCGGTGACTCTGAGCAAGCCACTTAACCTTGTGTTCCGTCTTTCGGATGAGACGTAAAGCCGGGGTTCTATTGTAAGTGACTCTGCAGTATCCCCTAGTCTCTGTAAGTCGCTTCAGATAAAAGTGCCTGTTAAATAGCAAATTAATAATAACTTAGTGTAATAGACATCACTTCAGGGTTGGTTTTGATATCTAGCTTTTTTTTTAATTATTTTGCAGTTCATTCTGTATACTGTCTGCTAGGTACTCAAGAGAGAGAATCCTACCTCAAATTTTCAAGTTTATGCATAAGCGTGATTTCTGAGCTGGGTTTTTTTTCAATCTATTTTATAGGGTCTAAGGGGAGTCCCAGGTGAAGAAGGACTGAAGGGGCCACCAGGACCACCGGTAAGCATGATTCACATTTCAAAAGTCCAAGTGCACAAATGACCTACTGTACAACTGTGATATCACTCCAACACTATTAGACATGCTGCATGCTGCTTACCTTCTCCCTGCAATTTACAACAGAGCAAAACATTCACAAGATGACAAATGAGCTTGATGTGACCAGTAGAGAATGAGAGAAGAGTTTCTTGAAGTCTAAGTCCAGTTTTATAGTCAGCAGGTGTCCACATTCTAAATTTGCTGATGCCTTTGTCAGTAATTGACCCCTTTGTTGAGGGTGTGCAGCAGTTTGAAGGGCTTGGTATGGAAACCCTGTCATCACATCTGCTGGGAGAATGAGTGGGTCTAGATGACAGGGCGGGGGTGTGAAACACAGCTGTTTAATGCAGTCATTTGTGTACTTTCTCTACATTCTTTATATTCTCTGCCACACTTTCTGTTTTTCTGTGTGGATAAGTAGAGACTACTAAGTCCACAAAGCTACCATCTTGTTTGGGGGGTGGGCTGGATAAATAACTAGGAGATAATGGATGCTACCGCAATTGTCAGTCTATGGCTTGTTACTGCACACAACTTTAGGTACATAGGTACCAGTAAGGCTCAGAAATGTAAAAACATTACACACAATCTCCTTTTTGTTTGACCGTGTTATGTTCCTAATTTTGATAAAGCCATATGAAATATGTGATTCACTTCTATCTATTAAAAACAAACAAATCTCTGTTTAAAGTACACTCGTGAAAGCTGACACTTACTGCCTACCCTCCAGTTGATATCTTGGGGTACCATGGGATATTGTTTTCTTGTTCCCTTTGTCAGCATCTCACAGCTCTCTAAGATTAGGGCAATGCTGTTGCAAGATGAAGCCTGGATTTTAATTCATGCATTTGTTACCTTGCTGGTTAATTGTTGCAATTCATTGTTTGCTGTCCTTCCAGACGCGTCGCTATACAGATTTCAGCTGATAGAAAATACTCTTTCCACAGGAGCACTTTCCAAATCTCCTCATCATATGAATCCAGTTATTTTGCAGTCCAGCTGGGCTAAAATATACAGTATCTTTTCAGTCGATCTCTTTATTTACCAAGTACTGTACGAACTTCTCCTTCTTTGTTAACCACCCGTGGATGTAATTGGTATGGTATGATGCATATTATAGACTCATGGCCCGCATTAAGTGATTTTTGTTTTGTTCATTCAAAACAGGGTCAAAAAGGGGAGTCAGGACTCAGAGGGGAGCCTGGAGTGAACGGAGATGCAGTAAGTTAAAACCGTGGGAGCAGACATGCTTTAAAACAGGAAACTCAACGACTATAGAATCGTCACATCTTCAATTTGAATGGGGTTCCATTAACCACTAAGGGTCTCAGTTTGAGCATTCGATATGCAGTATGTTTGTTGAATGTATCTAAAAGAAAAGTTCTACATTCGGGAAAATTATCTGTATAGAAAATGAATGAACTGAATTTGTTTTTGTTCCAGCGTTATTTCATGTTTTAATATGTTCTGTGATGTCTTTTCCACAATAGGGACCACCTGGCCAAACAGGTCCACAAGGTCCACGTGGTTTACCAGGCAATCTGGTAGGTGCATACTGTAGCTCAATGACATGTTCTGTTGATAGTGTGCATGCTGTCGGAAGTCTAATAATATTACAGCTTGTAAGGTGGTACAATAAACACACAAGGCTGGTGTCAAATGTGTCTTTGCTGTTATGTTGTTGTAAAATAAAATTTAAAAAAAAATACTGGGAGTTTTTTATTGCTAGAGTTTAAGAGGGAAATCACAGACTTAATAAAAGTCAATTAAAAGGAAAAACATTGGAGAACCATGAATATCTGTGTATTTTAATGACACCTTTAAAAACCACTAATGGAGCACTGTATGTTAACAAATGTGCCCAAGTAAAAAATAATCAATGCCAGTGGATCGATGAAAGTTTTTCTTTAAAAGATAAACAGTTCCAATCATTAGATCCTCTCCCGTACCCGTTATGAACAAGTTGATTAATGAACACCATCCTAAATCAATCAAAGGCCTTCTTAATTTGAGATTTTTCATGGGTAGGCTAGAGTATACTGCCAGTCCCTAAGTCACAAGAACTGATGCCCATTCAATACATTACTGTAATAGTTTCCCATATCTTATATTCTTTAGGGTCTACCAGGGAATGATGGTCAATCTGGAGTAGATGGACAAAAAGGGGAAAAGGTAAGAGATTCTCCATTGTGTTATCTATGTATCTATGGAATGTACATATTTATCGATTTATCTATAGAAGATAAGATATTCTCCATGGTGTTATCTATGTATCTATAGAAGATAAGATATTCTCCATGGTGTTATCTATGTATCTATAGAAGGTAAGAGATTCTCCATGGTGTTATCTATGTATCTATAGAAGGTACGAGATTCTCCAAGGTGTTATCTATGTATCTATAGAAGGTAAGAGATTCTCCATGGTGTTATCTATGTATCTATAGAAGGTAAGAGATTATCCATGGTGTTATCTATGTATCTATAGAAGGTAAGAGATTCTTCATGGTGTTATCTATGTATCTATAGAAGGTAAGAGATTCTCCATGGTGTTATCTATGTATCTATAGAAGGTAAGAGATTCTTCAAGGTGTTATCTATGTATCTATAGAAGGTAAGAGATTCTCCATGGTGTTATCTATGTATCTATAGAAGGTAAGAGATTCTCCATGGTGTTATCTATGTATCTATAGAAGGTAAGAGATTCTCCAAGGTGTTATCTATGTATCTATAAAAGGTAAGAGATTCTCCATGGTGTTATCTATGTATCTATGGAAGGTAAGAGATTCTCCATGGTGTTATCTATGTATCTATAGAAGGTAAGAGATTCTCCATGGTGTTATCTATGTATCTATGGAAGGTAAGAGATTCTCCAAGGTGTTATCTATGTATCTATAGAAGGTAAGAGATTCTCCATGGTGTTATCTATGTATCTATAGAATGTAAGAGATTCTCCATTGTGTTATGCATGGTGGAAACAAAGCTCTTTAATAGACACACACTCAGCAATTACATACAGGCCTCACATGTTCAAACATTGGCAAAGTGTTCCTATTTGAGGGGGCAAAAAAACTTTATGTTCATCTTCCAAAAATAAAGATGATTTTATGGTTTATTACAACCTTAGTGATACTTTAAAATAAGTGACAGTAAGTGTAATTAGCATCATCAATCGTCATTATTCCTAATTATGATGAAGCTTTTTCTGCTGTTTTGTCCAACCCTTATTTGATGGGACTGACCCTTACTGACCTGTGCATGTTATATGAAGCTCTAATAATAAAGGTTAATCTGTGGTGTGCTTCTGCAGGGAGAGGCTGGTAAGGAAGGCAGGCAAGGCTCAGCCGGACCTCGAGGGGAGCCCGGGCCTGCTGGAATCCCAGGCTTACCAGGCAAGGGGAAGGATGGGGAGCCGGTGAGTCATCACTGAGTTCATACTGGTGCACAAGCTGCTTTATTCAACCCTGTGGATTCTAAAGTTAAGGGAACACGAAGCCACTTTTTTTCAGGAACATTGGCTTGCAACCTGGTTCCAGGAGACCGGAAGACCTAGTCTGAGGCAACTTTTCTGTATCAAACCCCAAGTCTCCCCTCGTGTGCCATGCTGTGGCCTGAAACCTAGGCTCCTGAAACCAAGTTCCAAGCCACGTGGCTTTGTGTTCCCTCAGCTTAAGTGTACATATGTCAGGGTAGACTAGATTTGAGCTATGGTATTTTAATCAATGTTGGGTAGGAATGCTCTATTTGAATCCCCTAGAGCAGGGGTGGCCAACCCTGGTCCTGAAGAGCCACAATCCTGCAGGGGTTTTTTGTGTATCTTTAAATCATCAATGGCTAAAGACCTGGAAAAAATGTTAGTGTTGACCAATTAAGAAAATAATTGGTTCAATAAGTAATTGAGAACTCAGGTGGAACGAAAACCAGAAGACCCTGCGGCTCTCCAGAACCAGGGTTGGCCACCCCTGTCCTAAAGCACAGAGAAAAACAAATGATATATCGTTTGTAATTTAGCTGTAAAAAAATAACCTCACCATAGTAACATTTCAGCTTAAAGCGAGTTCACCCAGTTTGGTTCTGTCTGCAGCAAAATGCCATGCACAAAGGATTATCTCTCATACCGTGTATAGGGCCCAGGAGAGTGTCCTCTTTGTTTGTGTATTTCCATTGCAAATCATTTACAATACACATCCTTACCTACTGTACAGTACCAGGCAAAGATTTATATGGCATTCCGAGGGCCTGGTCAGATGCCCTTGATAATGTGCCCTTCCATCTAAAGAAAAGCCAGTAAGACAGCACTATACCACTTCCCATGCTCGTACTGTATGATTACTAGATACAGTGTACTGTGAAGGGGGTTGCATGTGCAATGTCTGGTTTTCATGTGTCTGCACAAGGCATAAGTTTGAGTTACTTCTGCATTCAATGTTCACTCTGAAATAGTTTCCACTGTAATAATGGTATTTGTTCTTTTGGTACAGAGAATCTTTAAAGTCTCAGTTTATTAGGAGGGTGCATGCTGAGTCTGCAGAGCAGGTATTCATTCTTTGATGCTTTTTTGAATAACAGGGAGAGCCTGGAACACATGGATTGGCTGGACCCGAGGGGCCGAAGGTAAGCCAATTAAAACCTGCAAAAGCAAGACTCCTAAAGTATTACTCTCTGGAAGGCATCTACTGTATATTTCAATCATTTCACTTATCTTTTATACTTATACTAGATATATGTTTTTTATGATTTTTTTTTTTCGTTTCCATGCCCACTCAGATGTATTGGGTTGAAAAGGATTAGCATGCTTTAAGAGAATGAGAAATTTAGAAAATGAGGTGGTGCCAAAAGTACACACCTGTTTGCAATGTTTGAGTGTGCATCTCCAGGGTACCATAAGATAAAAGTGTTGCCATTTCAATAGAACTAAGTCTAACTCTCCTTTAGGGGGATTCCGGATCCCCTGGGATGCGTGGACTTCCTGGAGATAGAGGTCCATCTGGGACTGGGTTACCTGGGAAACAGGTAAGAACTCTATAATCTCCTTGAGACGTCTGGCTTCACTGGCTTATCAATTTGAAGGCATGAATTTGTCAAAAAACATACTTGCATAAAACTGTCCCTGTTCAATGTTTTATTTAGAAAAGTATTTTGAATCAGGTGGGGTTCTGTCATGAATATACTGGAGAGGGTTAGGGTTAGGGATGTACTGGAGACGGTTAGGGTTAAGGTTAGGAATGTAATGGAAAGCACATAGTTGATTGGACACATTACAATTCTACCATAGTAGGGATATTGACTCCTGTAGTCTATACAGAGTATTGATTTCCTGTTGTCTCTGGCAACACCAGTGAAACGTCATCAGTTTGCAATGCATCCTTTATCCAAGTCACCAAGTTAACTTGCAAACAGATACATACAGTAAGTTTTAAATTGAAACCAAAGGCACAAAACAAAACATACAATATACACCCTCAACCTCAACTATTAGTATAACTGCACTGCAATTTGTGATCTTGAAATTAACATTTACTTATACCAATATACACACTTGGTAATGCTTTATTTTACATTTCATTAATTGCAATGTAATTAATTAGGAGATGCTTTTGCAATTACATTTGAAGTCATTGGAAGGAAATAATCATTTCTGACGACCTTCAAACTTAACATGAATTCCTCATGAACAGACTCAGGGCCAGGGTGTTTAAAATGTGTGTGTGTGTGTGTATATATATATATATATATATATATATATATATATATATATTAGTGATGGCACCCCTTTATTTTGATAGGCGCTGAAGCAAACACTTGATTTATCTTTCAATCCAACCAAAACAAGATCAATTATGGGGCTCCATAGCCTAATTACATTTAATAGCCTAAGTATTTGTAATATTTGTATTTAATAATAATAATAATAATAATAATAAACATTCTATTGTTTTAGGGATCACCAGGAACTGCAGGGGAAAAAGGACCCCAGGTAAGCAATATGATGTCAAGTTAGTTTATGAAATATGAATAAGGATATATACTGTATACCCAGCCTCGATTAATCACAGCTCCAACCTGAATTATATCGTATATTGCAAACTAACACCTGCATGTTTTAAGACCATTATAGAAATGCATTACATTCTGGTATCAATCTTTGTTCATCAAAATGTGTCCAATAATATCCACATTTAGATAGTAACATTAAAGTACTGTACACAGAGAGATTACAGTAAATCTCACCTCATATGTACACGATAACTGTCATTTAGTAGATCTTACATTTTTCTTTTAAAAAGGTGCGCACATTATCGGGTAGGTGTACTAAGATGGGCCAGTTGCAGCACAAACATACCACAATTTGCATTTTCGTTGTGACATTTAGCAAAGTATACATTTTGTCATATGTACTAAGAGAAAATATGTTAATAAAAGAGCCACAATCCACTAATTTAAATATGTGTTGTGCAGCAGAGGGTTTAAAAAAATACGATAAAATCGCACACACATACATTTAGAGTGCATAATGTATTTTAAATGTAAAAGTCATTGCGCTGAAATAACACTGATGTGTTTTGGGTAGGCTGCACATTACTTTATGTACAAATATAAATCTGTACAGTATGCCTATACAGTATAGAGTACAGTAGTCAAATCAAATGAACACCTAGCACATTTCTTTACACAAAATAAA